>CM060832.1:67265000-67530000 GCA_030762175.1 Metallyticus violacea | reverse complement strand
CTAGTACTACCACCATTATTATTAATTATTGTAATAATATTAATAATATTTAAAATCGCCAAATTTGCCAAATGATCCTGATAAATTATTAAAATTATTCAAACCAGCAAATGAAAGGAGAAATGACCAGTTAGACATAAACGAGGTATAAAAACACTTTGTACCTTGTTATGGAAGAATTGCATTCTATAATAGTCAAAGTTCGCCAAATTGTTATGTCAATATTCATCATGATGGCGTAAACTACTGGAAAACACTCCAAAAAAAAAAAGTCATTAAACCAAATTTCCCAACAACAATTCCAAAACAACTCGCAAGTAATGCTTTTAAAATAAAACCCATAACTATAAAGCAAAATACTATGAGAAACCATATAATGACAACAACAAAAAATATTTTCAGCATTTTGGCGAAATAATTGGGCAATAATTCAAAATCTAAACTAAAAGAAAAAGTTTCTATTAATATGAAATTAAATTTTTAAAAATACAAACGACTCCTGGACTAAGGTAATTATAGTGCATATACTGTCCATGGAAGCGACAGAACAAGAGTTTAAGACAGGGACGAAACATCACCCATATACAAACACAGGTCATATTGTGTAAGAAGACACAATGACTTGGCTACGGAGGATTTAAATTAATAATAATTGGACAAATTAACGCACGAAGTAGCAAACACGTGATGTCAGAATTTAAAAAGATAGCTGAGGAATTAAAGTTGGATATTTTATGTGTACAAGAACCGTATAACTATAACGGAAAAGTTACACATATTCAAATCAGAGCTAGAACGATATGTCGAGGGATAGCTCAATGGCATCAATAGTAATATATAACTGTAACTTACAAATCGTCAACATTGCACAACTAGGCGACTCATACACCAATTGCATACAAACAAGGAACATTTATTTTTAACAATTTAATACTTTCAATTCAGTCATTTGATTGATCCCTTATCTTGATAAAATTAGAACGATGAATACAACTTTTAATGCTTCAGAGCAATATATACTGAGGACGTGAATGCCAAGTTAGATTGGTGGTTTAACAGAATTAAAGATGAAAGGGGCGAAAAATTATAAGAAATAAATTCCGAGCTAAATTTAATTGTTAAAAACCAACCCATCAACCCTTGAGAATAGAGCGGATGCAACTACCAACCTGGACATTACCTTGTGTAGTTTAAAATCACACCATACAGTATTAAATAAGATAGTAGGACAGGATATGTCCTCGAGTGATCATCGCCGAATCTACTACATTGGTCAACCTAGTGACGACATAAGAAGAGGGGGAAAATCTACAATTTTAAACAAGCCGATTGGAACTTACTAAGATACGAATTTCAGAATTTAAAATTGGAATATGAAGGGGAATCTGTTGACAGGGATGCCTACAACTTTGTCTGCACAATATTAAAAGCTATAGAAAAACCTGTCCCGACCTTAAAGCCTAGAAAACCGTGTGATAAAAACTGGACTGATGTACTACAAACAGCTAGAAGTAAAATGAGGAGATTTAGAAGAATTTATCAGAAATAAATTATTGACGCGGAAAGAGAAAGAAATTTAAGTATAGAGAGATCAAAATGAAGTATAAAAAATTATAAGAGAAAACCAGGAAAACTTCATGACAAAATTTCGTCGAGATCGAACTAGAGACCAATACATGGGGAATACTCTATAGGATAATTATGGAAAAGATGAAAAAGCCGGAAATTTTAAATTCTTTAAAAGAGGATGATGGCGATATGACTGCAAACTGGCAAATTTCGATAAACATTTTTTTTTTTATAAATTATCACCTCAGGATGATAAAAGTACCGATACCCAAACTCATACTCAAATATCACACCACATCAACATCAACATCACTTGAATATCACTTATGACAACAATAGATTAATATTTCCTTTTGACATTTCTGAAATCAGATTAAGCATAAGAAATATATATTCGAACCTGCGATCTTGGGTTTCGGAGGCAAGTATGGTAACCACTACACCACCAGGACCGACAATCTTCAAGATATTACTACACCATTTTTATTTAGACTTTAATGGTTGTATTTGGAAAGGACATTTACCTCACTGCTGGAAGGAAGCCAAATCATAATTCTTAAAAAGAGAGTCAACAAAGATCCAAAATAGCCTAAATCATATAGACCAATCTGTTCTGCTAAACATCTTAGGCAAAATTAATGTGAAAGAGACTGAAATAATTTAGAATTATGTTAGGTATGAATAACAACCAGTTTGGTTTTAGAAAAGGGAGATCAACGGGAGATGCAATTAGTCAGCTAATAAATACGTTAAAATTGTCAAATTCAAAATATATTATTACCATTTTAATTTATATTTCCACGTTTTCGACAATCTATGGTAGCCTGCATTGTTTGAACCATTACGGGAGAAAGGTTTCTCCAAATGTTTATATGCAATGTTGAAAGATTATTGTAAAACAGAACAGTATATATTAAAGTTATTGGGAATAATATATATAGAGAAGTTACAAAGGCATGTCCCCAGGGTTCAATCCTAGGTCCTATGTTTTGGGATATTGTTATACAAACTCTATTAGACGAATTAATAAACGATGACCACGTTAAGCAAACCATTGCTTATGTTGGCGATGTTTTGTTTATAATAGAAGGCGAAAATAGAAATCATAATGAAAGCCGTGCTAACCACTTCACGTACAAATTAAAGGATTGGTTGGAAAAAATAAATTACAAATCACCCCATCCAAATTTGCATATATATTATTGAAAGATAACCTAAAACGAGATCCAACTATAAATTACAATAATCAAAATATGAGAAGACAAAAAAGCAAAATATTTAGGCATATTTTAACGGGAAGTTAAATTTTAGAAAACATACAGAATTTGTTAGAAAATTTTCGAAAGTATTATGATGAAATTGCCAAGAATAATGCAAATATATTTTAAAATCCTATTCAATGCCATTACATTTTATCACACAAGCATTTTTACTTCTGCAATAACTTACGGGGCAGGCGTATGGGCGACTAGGATGAACATTGTCGCTATTAAAATGTCGCAAAGAAAGATGTTATTAAGTTGCACGGGAGTGCTCAGCACCTCGCTCACCCTAGCCCTAATAGTATCGACAGGAATATAGCTTATTGGTCTCACAATTACATTAAGAGGAATACTTTATTGGTTTTAGAAAATAAATCTAAGCAAAGTATCTGAAATAATTGCAGGCAATGTAATAGTCTACAGGAAATAAAAAATGTATTAAAACAATATGACAACGGGAATGGGACACTATAGAGGCAGGTAGAAGAACCTGTAAGCTATTTAATAATGTTTTGGAAAGATTGAAGATTTAACGTACTCAACCGACGAAAAGAATTATACATTATCTAATTGGACACGGTTCATACAAAACGTATTGGAAAAAATATAAAACACGGAATGATATGTGATCTCTGTAATAAACAAGATACCCACGAGCACGTCTTATTTGAATGTCCACAATTTTCAAATCACGTAAAAGATTACAGAATTATTTTAAGTGATCATCATATTTCACACATCCTAAGAGACAGAACCTATATAATCAACTGCATCAACTTGCTAATGAAATTAACAAACTTGCGCAGGAAGTGAAAGTACCACAGGAGAAGATTGAGACTGACGTAGCATAAGTAGAGGAGGTAAGAAGATCTGAGAGATTGCGTATTCAAAATACTGAGGAGTCCTTTAAATCTTCTATGTGACGGCGGAGAAGAATGAAAAAGAAGAATTTATAGAAGGAGATCTAAAGAGCTGAAATGTGTAAGTTATGTGACAGTGGCGAAGGAGAAAGAAGATTGGAAAGTAACAGACATTGACAACTTGACAACATTGACCACAATAAATATAACTAACTAAGTTAAATAACAGCAACAATATGACATGAACAACAAGAAGTATGAATGTTTCAGTGAAGAATAAGGAAGATGGGGATGTAACAAACATAATGACAACAACCTAAAAACACTGACAATAATAACCATATAAATGATAATAATGACAACTATAAACACTAGACATTATAAATAATAATATGACATGACAACAACTCATCAATCAACCAATCAATAACAAAAAATCTCATAAAATTAATGCTTTCCCATTGGACTAAAATTTAAACAAGTACAGGCCGGTGAGCGAAGGGAAAGAACGGAGACGGCGAAGGGAGGATTCAGGAGTGATTGGTGTGTAAAAATGCAGGTAGGAGTAGAGGGGAGCAGATGATGGATGTATTGCGGAGCCACAGAAGAGAAGAGGAGTAAATATTGAAAGTTCGAAGGAAGAAATGAAGGTTTATAAAATGATGAAAGTGTAAGTGTATGGTATATGGTGAGTAAAGAACGTAGTTGTTGATTAGTTTTAAGTTGTTTTCGGTAGTAATTTAAATACTCGGGAGTGAAGTGACGATAAGTGAGGTGTAGTTTTGAATAGAAGGTGGAAATAGAATTCAAATGGACAAATAAAGGTGAACAAGGGGAAAGTGATATAAATAAAGTGTAGTAGAATAGTTAGTTATAAAATATAAATATCTATAAACCAATAACATATAAAGTAAAAACGAGTAAGTGTCGGTTTCCGACGGTCGTAATTTTAATTTCAGTTTTGGTAGTTTTAGCTTCAGTTTTTAGTCTTCAATTTAAGTTTTAGTATTTAAATTATAGCTATAGTTTTGTTTTGTTAACTGGCTTCCAATTGGAATATTGTTTTTGTTTTATTTTCGGATTGTTTTTTGTTAATTTGTGTTTTAGTTAATTATTTTTTTTAATTAGTTATAGCTATAACCTGTACAAAATAATGTAAAAAAACGTAATAGAGAACAAAAATATAATAAACTATAGAAACTGGCATTGGCATAGGCATCTAGGTGCCAGGAAGGCGTATTACGGATATTATTATTATTATTATTATTATTATTATTATTATTGTTGGTGTTGTTGTTTTTTTTATTATTGTTATTATATTGATGGACATAAAATATCAGTAAATAGGAAGCGATCTTCCATATATGCTGGCACGCAAGTATTCTGTGCAAAATATTTTACCAACTAAAATATTTTACCAACTACTTCAATTGTACCGCTTTCTGCCTCTTCTATAGAACTTCCTGTCAGAGCGCCGCTTTAATGTGCAAATTTCACGCCACAAGTCATCAACACGAAATATTTTTTTCAGGTTCCTCAAGGTGCCATCATGTTACCTTATCTGTTTGCGATCTACTCCAGCAATTTCCCTTTTGAAAATAGGTCCAAAGGTGCAATGTACGCCAATGATACGGGTATTATACATCCACCACAAAAATTACTTATGGCATTTGAACTCTCCAACGTACAGTAACCAATTTTTGGCCTTGCTTGAAAAATGGAAAATAAAATTAGTCCTAAAAATGTATTCCCGTATATTTTTCAAAAATATTAAATATTCTGATCATAGTAATTAACATTGGCGAGCAAATACTCAGTTTCGTAGGCAAGCAAAATATTTGGGAGTTGCGCTTGACACAAATATGCTATGGCGGGACCATGTCCAAAATACTGCCAAAAATGGACGGCACGCCTGAAATTGTGTGCCCCCATCTTCAGTAGCAAGCTTGTTATTATGCAAACAAAGTTAATTTTATACAAAGTTTATTCTGAGCTTCCTCACATATGCGAGCGCTGCGTGGACAAATATTGCTAAAACATCTATGAATAAACTACACATAGTACAAAATCATGAGCATACCGTTGATCACTAATGACACCATTCATCGGGAGAAAAGAATGGAGTCGTTGATAATAAAGTCGTAAACTGTAGGCAAAAATTCGTGTCCACCCGAGCCTGGTCATCCAAGATATAGGTAGAAGCCAATGAACTAACCGCAAACATTAAAGCATCAAACTCTTATAAGTTTATCAAAATCTAACACAGCGACATAAGTCACTCTCTCTCTCTCTGTGCATAGTGTATATAATATTTGTAAGTAGATTTAAGTTTTTTGTGTTATTTTTATTGTTTAAGTTTAGAGCAAAATAAGATTTAAATTACTCTGCAACCGCTTTCATTGCATATACTTATATATTGCTACCAAATAAGGGGATCATAAAAAGCATAAACTATTTCTCGTGATTCAAACACCATGTGTAAGTTTATACATGATTAATTAACCAAAAGAGGAAAACTGTGCACAAATGTAAATGATGCCTGAAAGGCCGCAGACGAGCTTCCAATCTGAATCTGATGTGACGTTCACGCGACAGTAACATGGCCAGTCTTTCACGCGCTTGTTGACTGCTGCGAAAATACACAAGTTGTAGCGGAAGATACCTCAACATGCATTTTGCACGTTGAATGTTCACATCTAGTCAACACGATTTGGAACAGCTTGAGAATCTAACAATTGATTCTGACTAAACGAACCGAATTAAAAAATCCTTGAATTAAACTTATTATTATTATTTTTTTAAAGCAAACTTGAGGTCATGCCTATAGATGCAGCACATTTTGCTTTCTCCAGAAGCTTTACTTTGTCTGGAAATCTATGACTAACTGTAACTTCTTGCCATGTTTGGTATTTTACCTGTAGGTATGTGATGAGACGACATCGGACGCTATGTCTCAACAAACGAAAGTTGCCACTGGCCTTGAATACGTTACCTTTCTATAATGCAAGCTAGTTTAATGGTCAGAATTCCTGCATGCAAATCTCTTTGTTCTGTGCTGTCATGGAAAGTTTGCCTTCACTAGGATGATTCTCCTTGGCTACTTCGACTGGTTAAGTATATGGTTCTGGTTTTAAGACCTCCTGCAATAGGAATAACCATTTTCATGTTCGGGATATCAACAAAGATGGCCGAGATGGTTAAGGTACGAGCTTGTAGGCCAGGATAGACCCTAACTAAGGTTCTTTCTGCCTTTCTCCAGCTCTAAATCGTGGCAAATACCGGCAGGTACCTTAAACTTAGGTCAAGAGCACTTCCTTCCTTACCGCCACGGGTGGCCGAGGTCGTTCATATGCTGACTCGTGAGCGGGAGATCTGGAGTTCGAATCCCGTCAGGACCGTTCTCCCTGAGATTTTTTTCCGTTTTCCCCAGTCCTCATAAATGGCAAATGCCGGGGAGGTACCCTAAACATAGGCTGGCACGATTCCTTCCTTAAAAATAAATCCTTTCCCAATATATAATTTCATCTCATGTATCATCAGTGTCCATCGTATGTGGTGCCTCTGTAGCAAAAAACAGGATTTAAACACCATTCATTCATTTTACTTCCTTCCAGTAATAAAAAGAAAGGTATTTTCTAAATGATTCATTTCATTTCGTATATTGTGATCGGTATCCACCGCCTGTAATGCCTCAGCAGTAAAATGGACGTTAAATACCATTAAATAATTCTCGGTATGTATAATTTCCCCTTCCAGAAAGTTGGCTACGCTCTTGCCAGGCTGGAAAGGAATTTCATGAAGTGTACTTGTGAACGGTGTTGGGAAAGAACCTAAATGCTCTGCATTATTGTCATAAATTCGTTGGTTAAAATGTACATAACTGATGAGCTTTGGCACGTGACGTCTGCAATTATCGAACCACATAATTGCACTTAATAACATTATCGTTTATTTATCACTCGTAATTTAATATCCAATTAAACTTTGATATAGCATGAGTTCGTTTTAATTGCATTTCTTGCATATTTAACAAAGACACAGCAAAACAAAACAAAAGTGAAAAACATAAGAGGTGCAGCCGAAAATAAGTTATTAAATTAATAATAACTTGAGGGTGCAGAGCTATATTATCGATTGGGTAAGGATGTTTATTATGTATCTGTATAATTAAATAATTTAGAGATTGGTTTAACAGGAATGAATATAATTTGTGATTTGTACTTATATGTATGTCATGTGGCAGGTAATTATAATTTACAAAAGGTGTTGTATATTTTGGCTAGAGTCAAATTTAGGTAAAAGCGTGAGAAAGAGACAGAGATTCCCTTGTATTCTCCTGACATCTCTTACGCTGAACCGCCTTAGACAAAGCGGGGGGATACAAAGGATAAAAGATTCCTTTTGTTATGTCACGTAACTTCTGCCCGTGGAATACTTAGGAGTTCGCAGTAAGAAAAACCATTCATGGCCGTAGCGGGACAGAATTTGAACAAAATAAGATATAGCAATAATTTTAAAAGGAAATGTAAATGTCAGAACGGAGACAAAAATGTTTTATTACAGGCAAGCCGGGGGTACAAAGTATTATGCCGCCTATTAAAGAGTAAGTATGCCGAAGCAAATGGAGAAAATGCGTACGTTATCTCTGAGAACATTTGGTTATCTATAACTAAGGGAGGAAAAAGATGTTACTTTAGAAATCAGGCATGTAAGGAAAGTGCCAAAATTTATGACAGGCTGTTCTTGGAAAATTCAGGCTTGTGGGAAGATATTGTAGATCAGAAGGGGGGAAAATAATTTTAGTCAATGGGCATCGAATAAAAATCAACGAATGAGAACTTAGCGATACAATAAATATTTTAAGATAGCCAATGGTAAACATATAACACGGGAAAAGGATAATAAACGAGGGAATTTAATTTAATGAGACGCGTGGCTATGATATAGAAAAACAGAAGTACAGGATCGGAAGATGATTATTATTGTTGGATTTTTTTGAACAGTTGGAAGTTAAGAGTTAACAATGAGAGATTTTCAGCAGTGAGTTGTGAGAATAGTTCGTAGGAAGTTCTGAGAAGAATAGTTAGCTAGCAGTTAGTAGTGAAAGGAAGGCAGTTGATATAATGTGCATTAGTAAAGGCCGTAGTGATAGGAATAAAAGATTGGTGAAAAGTGCACGAGATTAAAGCAAAAGACAGAATTTTTGATTGATTGATTTATTTATGGACGATCTTTAACATCTCAGGTCATCAGCGTCCCATTCAACTCAGGGCGTGAAACGGCCGACAAATTTTGCTCAGAGGCCTCTCTTTCAGGCTTGAGCTTCTTTTTCGTGCCGCAAATGTACGACACGGGACCCACGGCTTTACTTCCCTTCCGAAGGAAGCCATACTTAGGATTTTTACGCCCGAAAAAATCCATCGGTCCTGGCAGGGTTCGAACCCGCTGTAGAAGACAGAATATCAGTGTAACAAAGTGATTGCAATGTTTTAGACAGCGACGAGCAGTCAGTGAAGTAACCACAACTTTTAGATGTGAATAAACTATTTGAAAGAAGTCTATTTAGTGTATTTTTGGGCGATACATTTCCTGTTTCCGTGGATCTAAGGTGATCCACAAAACACTCCAGTGGACTCTGAGATTCAACACCACAGAATTGGAGTAGACGTCATAGCGAGCAGCCGGGGAAACAACGAGACAACGGCCAGCAGTCAACAGTATAACCGCATCCACCACACACACCCAATCGAAATCCACTCCTGCACCAATAAATCCCACTCCATATGCATCCCAACGTAGGGCAATAATCATTTTTGATATCAAACTTTACGCCCACACATCCCAAATACCGCTCCATAGCAAACCAGGATAGACCCTAACTAAGATTCTTTTCGCCTTTCCCCAGCTCTAATACATGGCAAATAGCGGCAGGTACCTTAAAATTAGGCCAAGAGCACTTCCTTCCTATAATAAAAAGAAAGGTGTTTTTAAAATGATTCATTTCATTTCGTTTATTGTGATCGGTGTCCACCGCCTGTGATGCCTCAGCAGTAAAATGGACGTTAAATACCATTAAATAATTCTCGGTATGTATAATTGTCCCTTCCAGAAGTTTGGCTACGCTCTTGCCAGGCTGGAAAGGAATTTCATGAAGTGAACTTGTGAATGGTGTTCAGAAAGAACCTAAATGCTCTGCATTATTGTTATAAATTCGTTGGTTAAAAAGTACAAAGCTAATCAGCTTTGGCACGTGACATCCGCAATTGTCGAATCACATAATTGCACTTAATAACATTATCGTTTATTTATCACTCGTAATTTAATATCCAATTAAACTTTGATATAGCATAGGTTCGTTTTAATTGCATTTCTTGCATATTTAACAAAGACACAGCAAAACAAAACAAAAGTGAAAAGCAAGTGGTTTGAGTTTTGTAACATGTATCTAATATCTCAAGAGACTAAAAAATCATGTCATAATTCGTGCTAACCGAAACACATGTTCACCGATATATAAATAAACAAATATGCAGCGGTGCCGTGGCAGAGTGTTTATACTTGTTGCCTCCCACTGAGGTTGCTTGGGTTCAATACAGCGGCCATACGTCGCACGAAGTGACGGATGGGCGGGTTTACTATGGGATCTCGGTTTCCCCTGCCACTCATTCCGGCATTGCTCTGTCTTCATCTCATCCCCATTCCCATCTATCATGTAGATTCTAGCGTAATGTTGTCAGTCGATTTTCAATGCGCCATTCAAATGGACTGCGCTACCACCATCTAGCGGGATATTGAAGAAATTAGTTAGGTTTTTAAAGGAGATTTTTAACATCTTTGGTCATTAGCACCCCACTCAACGCAGAGCGTGAAACGGATGATAGCTTTTGCTCAGAGGCCTCTTCTCTTGAACTTTTGACTCTTTTATGTGTCATAAATCTACTACGCGCGACCAACGCTTTACTCCTCGTCCGAAAGAAGCCATATTTTTACGTCCTAAAACTTCTATAGACCATGGCCGCGTTTGAACTGGGTCTGCGAGGCTACGAGGCAAGTATGGTTACCACTAGACCACCAGAATCGCAGGAAATGGAAGAATTTCAATAATTCGGCATTAGCAACCAACATAAACAAATGTAGATATAATATATGTAAATTTTCTTTGTCCTTTTCTATATACAAAGGTATAAGGAACAGTATAATGCTACCGAAAATAAAAGTTTGTTCCTGTTCACCGACGTTCGACTTACGGGAGTTCGTGTTTACAGATTTCACTGTATATGAATGGATGATGAAAGAATAAAATGTAGTTCAGGTGAAAATTTTGCATAAGACCGTAATATTTTAATAACATTCTTCAAAGAAAACAAGAAAAGGTATTAAATGAAAATTACTAAAGCTGTAGTTTAATAATTGGAAGATATATAGAAATACTAAAATGTTAGAAATGAAGTGCATGCATGATAAATAAAGATGTAAACGCTTTTTTTTTGACAAGAAAAAGATTATGAGACCTAATACTTATGAAAAATTTATACGTTAAAGGCTTAAACTAGAACAAGAACGTGTATGATATTCATGAACAATTTTAAAGTGAAATAAAAGGAATGAAACAAAACTTTTAGAAAAAACTAAACAAAAGAATTAGGGAAATAAACGAAAAAATGCGAGTAATAGAATGGAGACATAGAAGAAAAGATATGAGAAAAAAGAGTATTTTAAGGTAAATAGAAACTGCCTTTTAATTGTGTACTTCGCCCCTCCCTACAGCCTTACGTTTCCCTCCACGTAGTCCATGCTCATACTCCGTGTCCTCTGGATGTGCTTCATGCTTCCTTAACTTTAATATAGTACAGCTTGAAAACATTTGTCCGCATAACGTTATATGCAGAAAAGGAAAGATGCCAAATCTCTTGGAGGTACTTGTATAAAGTATAAGAAGCACTTAAAAAAAAAAAAAAAAAAAAAAAAAAAAAAACCGAACATTAAAAATACCGTAACATAATATGTCTATGCGGGAAATCCACATGTCGAAGAAGATAGACCTCGTAGCCGTATTTGCATACTTGACACACCTCCTGTGGTGCCTCAGTAGTAAAAACGGGCGTTAAACTTCATTCAAAAAAAAAAAAAAAATACTTGACATTATCATTATATTGCAATCACTTGTCACGATTGTTTTCTCTTTCTTTCTTTGTCTGTCTCTTTTAGGAGAGTACCAGCGCAACCACGTTTCATCCGCAGTTTAAATATATATTTAAAAACACATGTGAAAGACTGAGTAGTTTTTGTATCAGTCAAACATTAGTCCCTCAACTCTCTTCTGATATGCAAGGTCCTCTTATCCCTTGCTTTGTTCATCTCTCTATTCATGCGACAGCGCTGGGCTCCCTAAGCTATTTTCGTACATGCTCGATCACCATGTTTGTACCATGAACAGCTGGAAGTTTTATGACTAATTATAAATGAAGCTATTCCTTCCCATAAAAACGAGAAATTGGTGTAGCTTCTTCTTGGCTTCACTCACACAAAATAGAAGTAATTTGGAATAACTTTCGAATTCACGTAGAAATGAAACGGGAAACTGCCACCGTTTAGCAATCAAAATAAAGACTTCATCTGAATCAAGAGGCAGCTCAATATCTGGAAGATAAATTTTAACTCTTTGACTTTTCTTCATAGAAATATCATATATTAACTATAGTAGCTGACTTTTCCAGAGTATTTAATAGTTCATTGAATATTTACATTAATTAATTATATTCATTTCATTATTTCTTTATAAATCATGATTATTTTTCTCTTTTTAAATGTTAAAAATTATTTCTTCCATAACTTGTAAGGAATTATCATTTATAACTGTATATGTCAATTTGCCATGAAGGGAGATAAAATATCAATTTCAGTTTTTGCCATACATTACAAGGCACACGGAGGAGAGGATTAATTCAATTTAAAAATAGCAAACTTGTCCAAAAATACTTAAATGTTGAAAATGTTCATAATTTACTGTGAAGCAGCCGTTGCAGCTTCGAAATACATCCTGATTCAATTGGCAACCCCATTTCCAAAATATTACTTATTTATTCTCATGTGTTTTTCAATTTGTGTTATATTAGTGGATTTAATTTATATTCTTCCAAACTATCATTAATAAAAATCACATGATTAACGTTTCTAAAGCTGTTCTAGTAATCAGAGCTTCTGCGATCCCAAGTGCGATTTTCGGTCTCGTCATGATGGAGATATTTCTTTCACTAGAAAAGTTTCCAGAGTCACCATAATCGCTTAGATTAGTGACTCTAGGTTTAAGATCTTCTCTAGCATTTATACCATTAATATCTCCTTCATCTAGATATTTTTTTTTTCATCTGGAAGGGTGAATTTAGGAATTTTAGATCCTGATGGACTCTGTATTTTTTAATTTATGTTCACATACTAATCAATGTGAAATTCAAAGCTTTTAAATAAAAAAAAAGAACAAACACATGCACTGGAAAGAGGATGTGAACTCATTTAGTTGTCTGTGCCAAAGCAAAATCAAATATATTTGCAACAATTAGTTTTAATGATTATCAAGCAAATAACAAACTTATCTCATTTAAACTAAACCTACAGTAAGTCATTTTCTTTCTTGGCTGGTATAAACATCTGAAAATTGATTTGAGTTAATGTGCTTGTAATATCTGAGCCTGCTTATTTACATATTATTACATATTACATATTATTACATATTATCAATAAGTGAATTGTCAAACTTTTCTCTGGCAATCTGATGTTTTCATCTACTGTAATACACTTGAGAAAGACATGGCGACACATGTGGCACAAGTTCCTTCTTATTGCTGCAAAACAGCAGGAGTGTCTTCAGTTGACTAAAAGTGACTGTGCGGAACAGAACAATTTGGTGTTTAAAGTATCCATAATGAAGGTGCGTCAGCCTTCTTATACGGTAGCATTTATCACTTCATTTCTATTCTGTGTCCATTCTGGAAATGGGTTTACTCAAGAGAAAAGATATGTGGAGGTATGCTTTAATTAAATTGTCATACTATAGAAAATTGTTTTATTTTTTAAACTTATATTGGATATCTTTTTAATGTGGCTGTCATATTATTATAATGCTTTTTAGATATCTATGGTAATTTGAAACATTAATATTTGTGAAGAGGAAAATAATTTATTAACCGCATTGAATGGAAAATATAAAAGAAAATAAATTCCTATTCCTTCGTATTATTTAGGCACATATAAAATGAACATTTCATTTACTATCATCATGGTAATTATTTCTGTTTCATATTTATACTTTAAATCATAAGCATATAAAATTATAATGCAAACACAAAAAATTAGTGCAATTTAACAAGCATCCTATCTTGTTTGAATATTTTTCAAATTTATTCATTATAAGAAATTGGTCTGTGAAATCTGTTCCAGGGAATTTATTCCAGTTCAGGAAAATATATTTTCAAATGTTTTATTCTTTGTTGTACACTTTTATTTTGAAGGTATGATTTATTGATCAAAGCTGTTAATGCACATAGTATTTACATTTTAATTTGGATATTTGGTTTATTATTTTCACTTCAAATTTCAATCAGCTTCCAACCTAATATTTAAACACTTTATGTTCTTCATTGCGCCCCTGATCCCAACAAGCTAATATATATAGGTAAACAAACAGCAGCTAAACTATTGCTATATTGCTATAAGCTGTGGTGAGTCGAGCTAGACACTCTTGTAGTTTCACTTATAATTTATTTAGAACATGTTTCGCAGACCCCTGTCCGCATCACCAGTTATTGGTCAACTGTCGGAAGGTCTGCTATAATTGGAGGGCATACTATTATGCTCTGGTGGACATCTTATGAACTGGAATATGGTATTTTCTTCTGCTGGAATCTCGGAGCTCATTAACTGATTTTTGCATTTTGGATTTTCCCATATAATAATATGGGAAAACCCAAATAGTTCTGTATATCCTTCTACCGCTTTTAACAAATGCACTTTCTTTTTAATTTCGTGATTTGTTGTTCAACAGCGAAATGCCACAGCAGATTTCTCCATTTTTTTATACTTGATGTTACTGATGTGTTCTTTCTGCCCACATCTGTGTTTATTTTTATTTTTATTTTTTAGCACAGTTTGCGCAATTTATACAGATTTTTTCAGTTTTTATCTTTTTTATCTAGTATTAGATATACTAATCTACATTTGGTTTGCTTATAAGATTTATAATATTAAATTTATTTTTGGCGCAATAGTAAACAAAAACATATTCATGATGCCATAAAACTACTTTTACAAGAACCAAGCCTATTATTTTCATGTGAAACAAAAGTGAATAATGTGCTACTATTTTTAGACATAAAAATAATAAAGAAGAGTGGAAAGTTGGAATTTGTAATGCATAGAAAGTACACACACACACACACATACACACACACACACAACTACATAAAAGCTAATAGCTTTAATCAAAGACAGCATAAACAAGCTGTAATTAATAGCTTAGCACAAAGACTGTAAATTTACCATTAAGAGAATCAGAATATCAACAGGAATTCAAACAAATAGAAAACAGCAATTAAAAATAGAGTTTGAAAGTAGTTGGCTTGTAGAAAATATAACAGTGCAGGAAACTTAAGCAGTCAAAAGAAATCTCATCACTTTCGACAGTTAAAATAAATAAATAAAATTATATACCCTCTGTGAGCTATATACACATTTTCAAAGATACTTAAGAAAGTAAGTAGCACTTTAGCACCAAAGAATAAATTTAATAACACAAAACATATAAGTAACCAGCTTGTAGATAGTTTACCAGCAGATAAAATTCAGGAATTTATCATATAAATCGCGCAAACGGCGATAAAATATATATTTAAAAAAATGAGCATATGTATCTGACGGAAGTAGCATAACGAAACAAAGTACAAACAAAGAGAGAAACCCATTGTGGTAGCTCACTTTTGGACAACAAATCACGAAATTGAAGAGAAAGTGCATTTGCTAAAGGCAGTAGAATGATATACAGAACTAAACAATGAGAAAATTTTACATTCAAAAATATAAAAATCGGTTAATGAAATTTGAGACTCCAGAAGAAGAAAACACCATTTTTCAGTTCTTAAGATGTCCACCAGAGCATAATAGAAAGTCTTCCTATGACGGTTTGCTACACATAATAAGAACGTGATGCTACAAGAGTGTTTAGTTCGGCTCACTACAGCATATTAATAATTCTGTATTTTATCACTGTGTAGTTCCAATTACATTATATTAAAACTGATAAAATATTTCTTTTAACCTAAAATACCTATTCCTAAGAATTTACTTTGCTAATTACAACTACAATTGCTTTACTGTAGTATTATTAAAATGTTAACTGAGATGTCATCTGTAACAACTTACTTAGGTACATTGCTTCTGAGGAAATACAATCTTATGAAGTTGAAATTCATATCTATTAGTTTCCCACTTTCTTCTGGTAATCAATGTACTTTATTCTATGAATAAACGGAAATAAGTAGAACAATAAATATATTAGGACTAGTAATCACAGTTATCTCACATTTGTATATACCTCTTTGTAATTTTGTAATTAGCTAAACACAAAACTTTCAAATGTTAATTATAAAAAAGAATTTGATATTGACCAGCCCATCAATGATGAATTCTTATACTCTTAAAGTAAACCTTTATGAATTTCCAGTGATTTTATTTATTTATTTGGTTTATTTACGGGCGCTATTTAGCATCTCAGGTCATCAGCACCCCGTTCAATTCAGGACGTGCAACGGCCGATAAATTTTGCTCGGAGGCCTCTTCTTTCAAGCTTGAGGTTCTTTTACGTACCATAAATTACAACAGGGACCCATGACTTTACTACCCTTTCGAAGGAAGCTATACTTAGAATTTTTAAGCTCGCGCTTTATCTAGCATAAGTGAATGAAACACGAAATAATCACACAAATTATGCCAGATAATTATACACAGTAACAATAAATAAACATTTAACAAAACTGGTAATATCTCAAAAATGTATTTCATTAGCAAATTAGAAAATTGTTGCTAACTATAGTGACACATTTACGGGAGAGCTACAAGTCCCCCCCCCCAAAAAATTATTTAATGTTCAATAAATTTATATGATATTACTAAGGTGCACCGCCACGGGTGGCCGAGTTCGTTAAGGCGCGGGCTCGTGAAAGGGAGGTCTGGGACTCGAATCCCGCCAAGACCGTCCTCCCTGACTGAGGTTTTTTCCAGGTTTTCCTCAGTCCTCATAACTGGCAAATGCCGGAGAGGTACCCTAAACTTAGGCCTGGAGCATTTTCTTCCTTAAAAAAAATCCTCTCCCAATATATCATTTTATTTCATGTATCATCAGTGTTCACCACCTGTGGTGCCTCAGTAGTAAAAACGGGCATTAAACACCATTAAAAAAAAGTAAGATGCATGAATGTGGAACTAGTGAAATTGCAGCTTTACAACACAATAATTAATACTCACATAATTGTAGCAAAAATAAATATGCACTGCAAGAAACTATTAAAATACATGTTTATTCACAATTACAAGTTCATAATTACTAATTTGTGCTCATTTAAAAACATTTTGATTCAGAAAATATGCTTTGATATTCAGATATTTCCTAAGAACGATCTAAATAAGGCATAATAGTTATACAAACCTTTAATATAGTGTGGAAAAAATTAAAGCTTTAACATCATTATAATAGTAGCCCGTTTTAACACTATTTCAAGGTTAAAGATGGTATAAATAGCTTTATTTTTTGCCTATCGTTAAAGTTGCGCATGTTTTGCAAATATATATTAATAGTAATTATAGAAGCTTGAAAAGAATAAAACACTAAGATAAAGTCACACTTGACTTGAAAGCTTCGCTTTCGTAAGCTTCTATAATTACTATTAATTTGTTACATTGCTAATAGTGTTACTTCATTTTTATTTTTATATTATATTATATTATATTTTGCATATATATATTAATAGTAATTATAGAAGCTTGAAAAGAATAAAACACTAAGATAAAGTCACACTTGACTTGAAAGCTTCGCTTTCGTAAGCTTCTATAATTACTATTAATTTGTTACATTGCTAATAGTGTTACTTCATTTTTATTTTTATATTATATTATATTATATTATATTATATATTATATATATATTCAAAGCTTTCGCAAGCAAAATTATTATGAGAGTGCAATGTTACTTTTTCCCAGATAAAAATGGGGCATTATTGGCTCAAATTACAGAAACGGCGTTTTTGGTCTGCAAAGTGATTAACACTTAAACTGAAAGCTACATATAGAATATATTTTTCCAAAACTCAGCTCTGCATGCTAAGCTATTCAGTCAGACTAAATATTTGCCCAAGTGACCCTATAAGAGAGAGAGAGTGTGTGTGTGTGTGTGTGTGTGTGTTTGTGATATTCAGCGTATGTGATTATCAATCTTCAGATTAAAAATGTAGTTCCTGTATTTTGAGATAATAGTTTACCATTATTTACAACAGTAAATGTTAACTACACCGCACTTGTTTTAGACATTGTAGAGTCTTAGACAAGAATTTTGAAATAGGAAATCTATGATTTCCCAGATCAAAATTTAAACTTCTGACATTAAGATTCTAAAGGAACAGTATGCCATTGAGTATTGAAACTTCCATGGGAAATGATAATGCATTATAATGGATGGAATTATGGAACATGACTCTTTGGTACGGTCAGTATGCAATTGTTTCAAGTAAAACTGGATCATTATTACCGAGTTCAAGTCTCGTTGATTGCAAAAATTTTTCAATTTTTTTTTCAGTATTCTGGCCTATTTTTAATTTAACTTCATTTTATTAAATTATCATAAATACTTTTACAAAATAAAATAAACAAATAACACTAGGCAGGATCCTCGAAACTACAATCTTTCGACTTATCTGAAGTCTCGTAGTCGGGTGGATAGGTTTCTCTAGAGCAAGGCTGTTCAACGTTCGTTTGTATCTCGGGACATTTGCATGGTAACTAGGGGTACGCGGGCGCCAGAACACGACTCCACTACTTCGACACTAATAAGACACCAATAATAATAATAATAATAATAATAATAATAATAATAATAATAATAATAATAATAATAATAATAAAAGCAGCATTAGCAAACATATGCTATTATATTTATTCACATAATTAGTGCAAAATGAAGCACTGCATGCTCGCTGCTGTTGCGGAAAATCTATTGTGTAACTGGAACAGGTTGCTCTTAACGCGTCATTCAGGTGTGAGTCTGTCAGGCATGATCGAGTTTGTTTTGTATGTTCATAATCGAAAACGCAACTTCACAAAGATATTGTTGAACCAAAACAAAAGTTTATTTTCAGAGCTACACTGCGGGCAATGGGATATTTTTTATCCTCCACCAAAGTCCAGAAATTGCCACATGTTGCGGAGCAGGATTTCAAAGAAATGTCGGGTTGAAGACTTAAATTTTCATTTCCGTTTCTTCATGATTATAATTTTCGAAGATTTCACACACCGTACCTCCAAGCTCACAAACGTCAACAGAAGTGAAGGGGTAATTGACAAAAATTATACAGGTTCAAACATTGAAAACTGGCTAAATCTATTACCAAATTCAGACCTAAGAGTTTCAAGATGTTTGGAAAAAGATGAAAAATCGCGCTTGCCGCCGTTTACTATTTCTGTCATAGATTTCAAATTTGGAAAGTGTGAAAGGGAAATGCTATTTAAATAAACAATTCATAGCTCGTTTCTTTTCAAATGCATTAACAACGCTTATCATACCTAAAATATTATGATCTTTTCCTTGCAATTCGAGATTTACCTCATTTAATTGTGGGATGAAATCTGTCAAGAAAGCTAAGTCTATTAGCCATGATATATCATCAAATTCGTGATAATATTGCCCGGGAGATGATTTCATAAAATTCCTTATCTCATGCAACGGGCAGCAGAATCGATCGAGTATTATCTTCTACTAAGCCATCTTATTTCTGGATGAAGAATTGTTTCACCATATTCAGAATCTCATGTATTTGCAATATTTCGATGACGAGTAGAAGACGATCTTAAATAATTCTGGACATAAGTTACAATTTTCATGATATAATCGAACTTTAAAATTTTTGCCAAAAAACTTCCTGGTGGATAATAAAGGGGGATAAAATGGAATTGTTTCATCCTTAGCACAAAGAGAAAGAAATCTATTATTCTAGCAGTCATAGACGGCGCCCCATCTGTTGATATAGCAATAGGATGTGTGAATGTTGTAAGTTACTATCTTTGGCAAATTTAATGAATGAATTAAACATGCCTAGAGAAGTAGCAATACGTCCATGTACGTTCATGAAGTGCCAATAGTTCACAAACTTCCTTTACGTCATAACCATTTCAGCAATGTCAGATATATGAGCACTTTCATCAAACTGGAGTGAAAAATATTTAGACGATTGCAAATCCTGATGGAATTGAGATTCCATAATATTACAAATATGTTCAATATTGGTGAAACAATAGTGTTTAACTACTGAGGCACCACAGGCGGTGGACACTGATGACACACGAGATGAAATGATAAACTGGGAAAGGATTTTGTTTTAAAGGAAGGAAGCGTTCCAGGCCTAAGTTTAGGGTGCCTCCCCAGTATTTGTAATTTGCGAGGACTGAGGAAAACTTGGAAAAAACCTTAGTCAGGAAGGACGGTCCTGGCGGAATGGAACCCCAGACCTCCGATGAGCCCCAGAGCGATGATATCAAATTCAGTATACATACATAAACGAACCAATTTATAATTCTTATAAGCACAGAATATTTGACCCAACCATTTGTAGCATATTCATAGTTTCCTTGTTGGAGAAAGCGAAAAGTTGCTTTGCACAAAATTATCGAGGAGAGTGTGAAACTGTACAGAGATGTGATGGTTTATGGCATTATATCCAACCCAGGACCGTAAAACTCCGGAGAACTTTTCTAAAGACTACGCAGGGGGAAAACAGATCAGAGAATTCAAGCTACAAGTGACAATGCTGAGAACAGTGCGAAATGAAGTCACCAATGGGAAGGGAAGAATTGCAATCAGGACGCTTAAACTGTAGTGGCGCATTTGCGGCGTCATGTAACGGTCTGACAGAAGTCAAATAAAATTATCGAAACGCCTGGAATTAGAGATAGTTCAAAATTCTCCGCCACTTTTTACACTGATCGTGCTCCGCTAAGTTTTCTATTGACTTTGTTCTTTTACTAAGTGAGGAAGTCTTAAGTCATTCGTTCAACTAGATAGTGTAGCCCAGCCTAGTCCGATATTTAGTTAAGTTGTGCTTATTGAAAGAAATATGGAACGAGAAACTGAGATTTCAGCATTACATAAATTAGTGAACATTTTGGAATATGTTACGTTCGAGCGTCGAACCGATTATGTGAAAGTTTTGAACTTGCCCTCCACGTGGACGAGCGCGAGTGTCAAATGGGAAAAGAAACATTGGCAAAAGATATCCTATGAAGCAGCCTGGTGTCGCAGCGGTTACCCTCTTTCTCCCCACTAAAGAGTGTTAAATAAAGAGGCATATATCAGTGATTAACTATTAATTGAGTGCTTTTCATTTGGACACGTCTTCCCAATTGTTTTACTCGAGGAACGCCAAGGCGTCTCCCAAAATGCACTAGACTTTTCACCTTAGCCAGAGCAGCGAAGGAATTTTCCCTTCGTAATTAACAGAAGCGAAGAAGTGTGAGGATTGGAGCAAAGAAGAGGAAGACGGGATCAACAGAGGAGGTTACGAGGTGATCAATTCCCCGTACTCAACAATACATCTCCTGCATCCCCCATACACACCCTAAGAGAGCCCTCTAAGAAAAACCTGCTTCCTCCCCTCCTACCAGACAAATAACAATTCAGTAAATACTTCCCCGAAATTAATTTTATTTTTGCTGGACATTTTTAACCTACTACTTTATTTGAAAAATATATATCTTACAGGAAACAATACAAAACATACTTATTTATATAACCTTTGCACAGTTTAATAACTTGAACCTTAAAAATCATACTTATTTATATAACCTTTGTACAGTTTAATAACTTGAACCTTAAAAATCATTATTGAGTGTGCCTTTCATTGAAATGATTTATGCACATTTTAGGTTGTTCTGGACAGTCATTGCAGAAGGTTGTAACTTTCTTTGTTCTGTTGTTTGCTGCTTTTTTGCCTTGTTGAGCGAAAATCCTTTTGTACCAAAACTGCAATGTCGCCTAAATGTTTTAGCTGGTCCTTCAAGCTTTCCCAAAGTATGGGTTTTCTTTCTTGATGGAGGAGTGGCACATGGAGAATTTTTACATAAATACAAGACAGTGACTCTTTGGAAATGAGAAATTACATTCTTTTTCTTGAAGTGCCCTTTTTACAATGCAGAATCCGGGAATTTATTATAGAAGCCCCCCCACTAGAAGTTGCATTGCAACTTTTCTCCACCATTTCACTCATTTTCTCAATGGTGAATAGTAGGAAGATATCTGGTCAGTGAGATCAACGGCTTTTTTAATGTTGTAGTCTAGTGCAGCCTTTGGTTTCATCATAGTTTCTATTTCTCTGTTCTTTTTTCCGACACCCTCTAAAACACCAGGATGTCCAGGAACCGCTGAAATCACCAGAACTCTCCTTTTATCCGCCCAGTTCATCATTTTGACTTCAATTTTCGTTCTCTACTCCACATATTTCCTCTTTTTTAAGCGTTATCCCTACAATACCCTTGGGATGTCCTGCTCTATTTGGACGAATTGTTACACAGAGAAGCATATTTTTTATCTAATAAATTATGTGCGACCGAAATACTTGTACAGAAATTGTCAGAACAAGGAATGCGATCTTTTTCAAACAGAGGTTCACACATTTTCAGTGATTTGTGAGACTTGTTCGGAATATACTGCCTGAAAAGCAGTTTTTCTCTCCAAGGAATCATAGATACATCGATTACCACATTTCTCCCAGGAGTTAAGAGCGTTTTGAAAGTTACTCTGCAGATTTTAAACTAAAACCTGTACTTTGTAAGTCTAGTCGTTACGTTTCTAGGGGCCAGTAAAACAACAGCGCTAGAAATTGATCACGAGGCATAGTGACTTTCATGATTTTATTTTCGTACAATGGGTTCTTCATCCAATATAGTAAACTTTTTGGGATCTCATTTAACCCCATAATTAGTATTATGCCAATAAATTTCCCCATTCCTTCCTCCGAAGTGTCAGCTCAATTGGCTAGGTGAGATCTTTTTACCTGATATTTTGGACAATTTCTGTGCTGCATATCTGTTTGTCCCCATAACCATATTGTTAAACACGTCTTGTGTTACCAAATTTTTGTAAGCATCAGAAGGGATGTCAAATTTGCTGGAATTCTTCTAAATCTCGATTTAAAGCTACTGTTGCTTTTGTTTTGTCTAATTGGATTCCAAATTAGGGTATACTTTTCATCAACGCCATTATTATTATTATTATCAGAACTATACGGTATAGTGAACCTCATCTTCGAAATAAGGGTCATCATCACTTACATTTAATCAGAAGATGATCTTGAATCTTGGGGATTGTCAGCTGCATCATCAGATGCAGGAGAAAAGCCACAGTCACTGGAGTCACTTTGATTTAGGTAGTAGTTCACATAATATCGTATTCCTTCTCTATCAAATGGTATACTACATCTTCTTTTCCTCGTTACAGGCCGTTCAGATGTAGATAGATCCATATCTAGCTAAAAATGCAGTGACACGTGATTATTATAGTATGTAAACAAGCATCTCATAAACGTAAACAAGATACATATCTTACAGCAACTATTCTTGCCTGCTAGCACTAACAAATGACGATGTGTGTATCTTCTTGTCCAACAATAAAGTGTCTGTTTTCTGCAGCGCTTGGCGCTAAAAGAGCGCAGCACAACAATCCGGACACATGGTGACCCTAGCAATTAAAAACCAGTGCGTAAAAAGTGTTATCAGGTCACCGTTGGGCCAAATGGAAGTAATAACATATTTGAATAATTTATCTCATGCTGAATAAATACATACATACCATTCAGGCTTTTATAGCTTAGAATTTGACGTAATAATCATTTCCGCAGTTTTAGGAAGTTACCAAAATTCGTGCCGGCGAGGAGGAAAGAACTGCATCGGGACACATGGTGGGCCGAGCCGCGGGGAACATGAAGCTATAGCCTTTCACATATTTAGAAAAGTTATGTTAAAAATATAACTGAATAATTTAAAATTTAATCAACAATGAACATGTTGAGCGTACAACTTATCCAACACAAAGCGCTCAAAACTCCACAGGCTCATAAGTAATACTGAATGTTCGCCTGAAAGCAAGGAATTTGCATTCTTATTGTAAGACTTTTGTTATAAACGTTTGTTCATTGTTTGCGTCACAGCTTTGTTGAAATTAAAGTTACTTTGAGAGTAAATTGGGTGTCCCATTGTCATCGGACTCTGCATTGGTTGGTAATTTAAGGCGCTGCAATAAAATGAATCAAAAGGAAGCCGGCCTTTTTCGCAGGATAAAAATGCCGCTATAAAACTTTCCTGAGCTTGAGGACGGCGCTTTTAAGAAGAAAAGTAAAAATCTTTATTCAAATAAAAAAAATGTTTTAAAATATTCATTAAAATTGAATTTGCCATTAATTGCGAAGGGCGCCACAAAGAGCATCCCGCCGATATGAGGCCCGCGGGCACCGCATTGGACAAGGGTGCTCTAGACTAAGCTATAGAACATGATAAATCAATTAACTACTGCTAAGTGCTGTACTGCCATACGATTAGTTCGAGATTTTAGCGACGTTTTTAACACTAAATCTTGAAAATGCGATGATGAACTATTGAAATCTTAATTTTCTTACTTGCGAAGCAGATTGGGATATACTCTAAGGCAAAACATTACTCCATTTTGCTCCAACATAGAATTATCAGATCTAATTACAACTTCTTTGTCACTATTTAACTTTGTTGTCTTCGAAAACTATATACTCCCTATTTCAAATTGCTTGTCTAAAACCTTTGTAGAATCTCTGAAATTATTCTGATGTGTTCATTAACATGCGGAAAAGGACAAGTCTGTAAATAATTAATTTAATTATATTTGTGTTAGTTAAATTAAGAAACACTTTGGTCACTGAAAATTATTTACAACATTGTTCAGATTTTTTTTTTCAATGGTGTTTAAAGCCCGTTTTACTACTGTGGCACCACAGGCGATGGGCATAATGATACATGAGTTGAAATGATATATTGGGAAAGGATTTTTTAAAGGAAGGAAACGTTCCGGGCCTAAGTTTAGGGCACCTCTCCGGCATTTACCATTTATGAGGACCGAGGCAAACCGATAAAAATCTCAGGCAAGGATTCGAACCCCAGACCTTCCGCTCACGAGTCCGCGCCTTAACGACTTTGGCTACCCGTGGCGGTATTGTTCTGATTACCACCGAATAGTGCTATTTTTACAATATACTAATATATTAATTTCATCTGCAAACTTTATAGCGTTTTACAATAAAATGGTGCTGGGAGGTTATTAATTAAATTAGTAGTAGCAGAAGATCAAGAATTAAGCCTTGAAATTAATTTCATCTTCAAACTTTATAGCGTTTTACAATAAAATGGTGCTGGGAGGTTATTAATTAAATTAGTAGTAGCAGAAGATCAAGAATTAAGCCTTGAAATTAATTTCATCTTCAAACTTTATAGCGTTTTACAATAAAATGGTGCTGGGAGGTTATTAATTAAATTAGTAGTAGCAGAAGATCAAGAATTAAGCCTTGAAATTAATTTCATTTACAAACTTTATAGCGCAGTACAATAAAATGATGCTGGGAGGTTATTAATTAAATTAGTAATAGTAGAAGATCAAGAATTAAGCCTTGAAAGACTGATTGAAGGAAAGGAAGCAAAGAAAAAAAGAAAAGCCTTTATATTATAGCACTTATGCCTATATCTTAATCTTTTCAAAAGTAATATTTAAAATAATTTAATAATTTAGTCTTATTGGCCTACATGTAAACAGACTTTTTCAGCATTAATTTTATTTCGAAAAATCTGGAAGTGAATTCTGGTCAAGAAGTGTAGAATGCATTTGGTGGTTAAGTACCTATATGGCAGTACATGTTACTCAAGCTCTTTCCACAAGAGACCATTAATGATGCTATGTACTTCGTAAGTTTCGAGGATATTTTGAAAGAAATCTTCGCCTGCTTATAAGCGATTGCTTTGTTGGGGGTTGGGGGGGGGTGCTAATACCTACTCGGATTTTTTTTTTTTATCTATGAGATGGTTGATGAATTTTTACAGTTACAATAATTTTGTTCTTTAGCAAAAATAAATCGTGGGTGTCAATATTATAATTTACATAAACACACATTGATATTGATTAAGAGTAAGTTTTATTAATATATACTGTAATTGCATCATAAAATGAGCAGTTTTGCTTCAGTGTCCAAGTACAGAAATACTGTGGTGGCAATGGAAATAAAACAACTCTCGGTGAGTGAAGGTAAACATACTCCTCACAGCTTAACCAGCGATAGACTAAATAAGCTCCTTCCGAAGTTTTTTTTTTTTTTTTTTTTTTTGAGTAGTGTTTAACACCCGTTTTTACTACTGAGGCACCACAGGCGGTGGACACTGAAGATACATGAAAGGATATGATATATTGGGAAAGGACTTTTTTTAAGCAAGGAAGCGTTCCAAGACTAAGTTTAGGGTACCTCCCCGGCATTTGCCAGTTATGAGGACTGAGGAAAAAATGGGAAAAAAACCCAATTAGGGAGGAAGGACTTGGGGGAGGGATTCGAACCCCAGACCTCCCGCTCACGAGTCCGCACCTTAACGACCTCGGGCACCCGTGGCGGTCCCTTCCGAAGTAAATGACATTAAAGATGTATGGTATTTAAAAATGGACATGCCAAAAAGTAATGATTATGATAAATTTGCAATTTTAATGAATGTTTGGACCACAGACGAAAATAAGGTCAAAATTCATAATTTTCTTTTTCACAGCTAAAGGTGTATAAATGGTTTACAAACTCTTTAAATAAAAATAATGCTCACTGCAAACTTTTCGTGGTTTTTACTCCTGAGAAATAAAACTGAAATAGAGTGGAGTGCGACTAAATCCAGAGTGCAGCATAATAATCTATATGGAAAACATTTGCAAAAGTAAAGTACGTATGAACAAAGCACTCACATAGATAGGTATTCTACGATCTAAAGCTCTTATAGCGGTATTAGACATTCGTTAATAAAAGTTAATAATTCACATAATTTTTTTAACTTATAAATATACTTTTAAAACAGGATTATTTGTCAGTAAAAGCTGCAATATTTAGTAGTGCATTATGCGAATTGCTTCTACAGTCTTTTGAAATAACAAAACATTAGTTAAAAACTACGCGATTAAAAATATGATTTTGGGGGAGGAGGATGCCATTTCAGTCCCATACGACTAGACATGTTTCAATGAAAGGAAAGTATTGGTGCCTAACTCTTAAAAAGTGATAGTTGCCTAAAGTTTGCCCGATTTTGGTCGCAATTCTCATTGGTGTCGGTCTTGTAATTTCTTGGCCTTTCTTGGATCAATACAATACAATAAATACAATTTAGGTTTTGGAAGATATTCTGACCGTGGATCTTAATCCGCGATCTCTCCTTGTTGCTCTGCTCCCAGTTCTTCACAAATCTATTAGTCGAAACACGATGCTTGTTTTGGATAGCGTGGATAGAAAAGTAATAAAATATATAATGGGAATTCTTCTTCGTCTTCTTTACAGCCCTTGTAGTACCTGGACCGCCTCTACCAGTTTCAGACGCTGCTGTCTGTCCTGATCCTGGTATTCCCATCTTCTTTGCATTATCCTCCACATCTTGGGGTCAACCAGCTTTGGTCTGCCTCTTTTCCTTGCACCTCCTTTTTGTCCATACAATGCTCGTTTTGCCAATTTTGCTTCTCGCTAGCATTCCACCTAACCCAACCATTTCAGTCTACCACTTTTAATTACTGATATGATAATATATTTCTAACAGTTCTTGATTACTTCTGCTTCTAAACTGGCAATTTACAAGGCTTTCTCTCAGGACTTTCCCAGATCAACAACCTTTCTTTATTGCTTTTTAGTTTAACTAGCATATATTACTACCGGTTTTATCATCTTTATATATATATATATATATATATATATATATATATATATATATATATATATATATATATATATATTGGTCTAGCTTCTTGCCATTGAAGAACTCGCAGTAGTTCGAAATATAGCAGTTTCAAGTGTGACTCTTTCTCTGTGTTTTATCTTTATCTACTTTTATTTTAGTGTTAATTTGTTACATTGTTAATAGTGTTTCTTTATTTTTATGTTTCATTAATATATATATATACTTTTCTTAATGGTTCTAATTAAAGTTTTAAACTTCATAACTTTTCCATGTGCATAGAGATATCTGTTTCCAAACATTATACGAACTGTGATTTCAGGTGTTGTATTTACTATTGTTTTCTATTATCAGGGATCCCATGTACTTAATGTTTGTACACTTTCCAAGTTAAATACATTCTGCTTGGATCTACGTATAGTGGCTGTTTTCATATATCTGGTCTTGTTCTCGTTTATCTCTAGTCCTAATTCCTTTGCATTTTCCTCAAATTTTTGCATGGCGCCTGACAGTGCTGCCTTTGTTCTCGCCATTATTGGCATTATTGCTAGATCTTGTGTTAACCAATTATGCATTTAATTGCTTTTATTGCCCTTTCCATAATGAGGTTGAATATTATTGGGGAAAGTGAATCCTCACCCTAATTTAGACCATTACAAATTCCAAAGTTTTGATAATTCCTTATCTATTTTAATTGGTCATATGGTTTCTAATCAAGTCATCTTTATTAATCATATTCATTTTTTATGTTCCGAGCCAGAGAAATGTTATCAGAACTTAATTTCTCATAACTGTATAGTGTCTAAAACTGTATGCTTGTCTAAAATCAACATAAATGTGATGAAATGTCATATTATCATCAAATAATATATTTAATATTATTTTTAGCTACAGGATATTATCAATTATTGAACTACCGATCCTAGAGTCATTTTGGTACTCCAATTTCTCAATCATACTTTTTATTAGTCTTTCGTAAATTTCAATTGATAAGATTTTCTACGCTACTGATAGCAATGCTACATCCCTATAGCTGCCGCAAATCATTTTATCTCCTCTTTATGTACTGGACACAGTACAGCCTTACACCGTTCTCTTGACATTGCTTCTCTTTCCGTATATCTACAATAAGCTCATGTCATTTTCCGAATATTTTTGTTCCGCCATGTTTAATTAGTTCTGCGGGATTATTATCCGGTCTAGATGCTTTATTATTTTTTATACTTCTTATAGCTAATAAAGGTGTATTTCTTCTTCCCCTCCCTCAAGGACTGTTCAGCAATTTCTTTCTTCTTTTCTTTTATTGTCCTCGCATGTACTCAGCCTATCTATCTAATATTTCTTTCCGGGCTGCCAGAATATTTCCGTCTTTGTCCTTTATGATGTCCACTATTGTATTAAATTCTGTTTTTATGTGTTAAATTTCTCTGAGAATTTTATTGTGGTTTTTCCTAATAAGTATTTTTAATTTCTTTAATTTTCTGTAATTCACATTTTTTTTTTCTTCCTGCACAAGTGCATTACTATTCTTCTGTATGTATTCTGGTGGTCCGTATCAATTTCACAAGTGCTATATTTCTTTCCTTTATAGTTTGATTACATTCCATATAAAACCATCCATTTCTTCTTCCTGTTTACATTAGAGTATCTTCTCAGCTACAACCTGCATAATTTTCTTCACGTTTAGCCATTTTCCTTTAACATCCTTACTATATACTTTCTTTATTTCTTAATTGACTTTCTTAGTCAATTGCAGTTTGCTTTTATCTTTTTGTAACTTTGGCCAATATTGTTTTGTTTTTCGTATTTTTAGCTCTTGTAGTAAGTTTTTGTTTGTACAGAATTCTTACAAGAAAATGATCCGAACTAGACTGTGCTCCTTTACAACTTTTTGTGCATCTCTTAAGGTCATTGCATGTTTTTTCCCTATTATAACATGATAAACTTGTTTTCTGGTTTTACCACCTGGGATCAACAAGATTTTATTTTGTGAATTTCTTAATGGCCAAACAGGCAATATTGATTTGCCTATTTCTTGCAGTACTAAAGTCTACCACTATTATGCAATTTTCTGTCGTGGCATCACATTTGTTGTGTTTACTTATTGTAGATCATGGTGATTTTTATTTTCTTATTTTGACATCAAAGACCCCCAATACAATTATCACATCATGCTTCTGCAAATGATCGTACGTTCCTTCCAATTGTCCATAAAAATCGCTTTCTCTTCCTCCACACTGTCTTCTAGTGGGCATGGACGCTTAAACAACGAATTGACGATAGATAGGATTCGAATAAAACGCTTTGACGAGCGGGAAAGTTAAGTGCAATAATAACACAATTATATTTAACTTTATGTAATAACAATAATAATAATAATAATAATAATAATAATAATAACAGGCAGCCTGTTGAATAGTCGGAAAGAAAAACGTTTTGAAAAGATATAATATTCTAAATAATCAGAATGCACTCATCGCATTTATAGGAACAAATTTGCTTTAATATGACGAAAATATGGAAGACTTTTATATGTGGGGTATCTATTGTAGTGATGTTCCCTGTTTATCCACTCTGCTGCAAACCGCTCGGCAGAAAAACTTTCAGACATGGTCCATTAATAATCACAAACATCACAGAGTTTTTAGTTTTCATTCAATTTCACAATTTAGTAATAGTTATTCCTGAAACTAAGCCCCCTTTCGCATTCTATGGAAGACGCTGGTATTATTATATCCTTTCCATCTCTTCCTTTAATGTTTAACCAATAAATTCCCTTTTTTTCACTTTCTTGAATTGACGTAATTCTTTTAAAGTTTGCGCAACAATGGAGGGTCAGTGTTTGAAAGCACTAACTTCACAGTGTTATATAAGCATTTGCGTTTTTCATCACCAAATAACACAATTAATTTTCTTCCTATGGCCACCACATTTTATTTACAACTTCACACTCTTTAAAAAAAGGAACTAGTACTGGAAATCTTGCGGTCATATCATTCACTAATTCTTGGACAAATTGCTTGAAAGTCGCGAACGATTTTTTAGCTGAGTTCAAAGGCTCGGAGAAGAGTAACTTTTGAATGTTTTTTTGGCTGAATATTTGACCTGGGCTACTTAATGTTGAATACCATTTTTATCTTTCTTTGCTGTTGCATCAATGCATCAATGCAAATTTATTTCTGACGAAGTTATAGCGTCACGAGTTTCTACACTGCAGTTACTTTATTGTTTACAAAATATCCTTAAATAAAATCACTTTACGATGAAATTCCTCGAAGTAATTTTCAGGAGGAATCCACGAAATGTTGCTCTGTTTCATGAAGGCAGTAAACTATCGTTTTCTTGGCTTGTAAATTATTGGATGAGTGATGTACGAGAGTAGGTCCATAAGTTTCCGGCCTCGCCGATAAGAATTATCGCCTTCACCAAAGTTTTATCTGGTGCCATACCTTTTCTATCAAGTAAATAATTGCAGCTGTTAACTTCCACTCCGCTGTGTTCAGTTGTTCAGATACAGTGGCATAAAGAAGGCTAAGTGTAGAAGATTGTGACATGTTCAAAATGGAGTATCGACTGTTATTAAGTTCTTTACGAAAGGGCTTATTCCAAATGATATTAAACAGCGATTGGACGATGTGTTTGAAGAAACATCCCCCTCATATTCTACCGTTAAAGAATGGGACAAACTTCTTCGAATGGGTTGAGAAAGCATTGAAGACGAAGAGCGTGCAGGTTGGCCCTTGGAGGTGCTCACTCCTGAAAACATTGCTCTTGTGGAAGGAGAAATTATGGAAGATGGCGGCTCAAAGTTACAGAAACAGCAGTAACGTTGGCCCTTTCTAAAACAACATTCCTTCAAATTATTCATGAATATTTAAGCATGAAGAAGGTTAGTGCAAGATGGGCACCTAGACTTCTTTCCTCAGTTCAAAAGCAGCAACGAGTCATCTGTTCTCAGGCATTTTTGGAGCTCTGCCGTGGCAACGAGAGAGAAGTTCTGCAAACCATTGTTACAGGAGATGAAACTATGGTCCTCTATTATGATTCCTTGTCCAAAAAAAGAATCAATGAAGTGCTGGCAAAGCACCGTCTCTAAAGTCCAAGGTCATTCAATCAACCAAGAAGATCACGGCCACAATCTTTTGGGACTGTGAAGGAATGCTGTTCATTGACTTCAAGGAGAGGAACACGAAAGTGAATGGGGAGTACTATGCTGGCCTACTGCACAGACTACGTGCTTCCATCAAAGAGAAAAGGCGAGGAAAGCTGAGTGGTGGTGTGCGTCTTCTTCACGATAACGCGCCTGTGCACACATCTCTTGTTGCAAAGAAAGCTGTGAAGAAATGTGACTTCAAGAAGATTGACCACCCAGCCAATAGCCTAGATCTAGCTCCCAGTGACTATTTCCTCTTCTCAAAACTCAATTAGGACCTTCAAGGAAGAAAAGTTAAGTGTGATGAAGTGATGGATGCTGTTTATGTCCATTTTGCATACAAGACTTCTGACTATTTGAGAGGGGGGATTGAAATGTTAATTCAAAGATGGGATAAGTGTATTGCAAAAAACGGCAACTATATTAAAAAGTGTAATATAAATTTTGTCTTTATCATACCTAGAAAATGATTAGGCCGGAAACATATGGACCTACCCTCATATAACCTGACATAACTATCACAGTATGAGGATGCTATCCAACAAATGTCATATATACTTCCTATTTTGTTTTTTAAATTCAACTTCCAATGCCATGACAATTTCAGTCAATTCGTGTTGATTTTTCGGATTCGCAAAAAAGTGTGAATACAATGCGGCCGTAAAGGACTTGAAATAGAGCAGAATGGACATGGTATCCATTACATCATACTGCAAGTTCCAGTTTATGATTAAAACAAGGAACAACTATAATATTAGAATTATATTTATATTTAGCAGCTCCGTTGTAAGTTCCTTAAATAATTGCGGCTAAATCCGAAGAAAATCCAAGCTTAGATAAAATCTCTTCAGAAATACTAATTAATCAAGATGTAATATTATCATAACTACATTTCCTGTTTATGAATTTAACTTTTCTAAGTCATAGAAAAAATGGTATTTAATTTCTCCAGCATCCATTATATCTAGTGAGAGTTCCCTAACCGCCAATTGGAGACGGACGAAAACCAATGTAATTACATGTAAATAATGTTAATGATATTTTATCTCCCTCCTGTGAAATAATTGCATTAAAAAAAAAAAGGCAGAGCAGCGCAATCAAATCACAAATTCCGTGTTTAGTGAGACAGCTGTGTTCCAAGCTTATTACTGAAGCTTATCTGCTAGTGTTGAGCACTTTGATTTATGGAAACTGTTTGTTTCGTAGTACAAGTAAACCTTTAGAGTGTCTTTCCCGTTTCTTTAACAGTTCAGTAAAATATACTCTGCTTACCACAGGTGCAAAATATCCGAAATTCCTGTAGGTTTTTAAGCCCTGAGAAGGGACAAGCTTTGCATCCTTACGTGTCGTTGATTTGCAGTACGTTAAATAACCCCTTATCTGAAAAAAATACAAACAAACAAAAATATAAGGGTCTCTGGCCAAATTATTGCCCATTTAATTTCCAAATAAAACTTTAGTTTCTGCTAGATGGCGATGGAAATAACGGGCTTAGTACCTGTCCCTCTGTTCTTTGTAGAAAAATAAGTACCACTAAATTTTCCTTGGTCGAGTAAGCTCTTAAGAAGATGCCAAGATTCAAACACAATAGGCTGAGGTGTCATCGTAGTAGTAGTAGTAGAACAAGAAGTAGTAGTAGTAGTAGTAGTAGTAGTAGTAGTAGTAGTAGTAGTAGTAGTAGTAGTAGCAGCAGCAGCAGCAGCAGCAGCAGCAGTAGTAGTAGTAACGGTAGCGGTTGCAGTAATAATAGCAGTAGTAGTAATAACTCTAGCCATAGCAGCAGCAGTAGTAGTAATAATAGCAGCAGCAACAGTAGTAGTAGTAGTAGTAGTAGTAGTAGTAGTAGTAGTAGTAGTAGTAATAGCAGCAGCAACAGTAGTAGTAGTAGTAGTAGTAGTAGTAGTAGTAGTAGTAGTAGTAATTAGTTTTAGTAGTAGTAATAGTATTAATGGTGGTGCTAGTAGTAGCAGTAGTAATAGTGGTGGTGCTTGTAGTAATAGTAGTGGTAGTAGTAGTAGTAGTAGTAGTAGTAGTAGTAATTAGTTGTTAGTAGTAGTGGTAATAGTAGTAGTGGTGGTGCTTGTAATAATAGTAGTGGTAGTAATAATAACGGTAGCGGTTGCAGTAGTAGTAGTAGTAGTAGTAGTAGTAGTAATAGTAGTAATAGTAATAGTAGTAGTAGTAATGGTTGTAGTAGTAGTAATAGTAGTAGTAGTTAGTAGAAGTAATAGTGGTGATGCTTGTAGTAACAGTAGTGGTAGTAGTTGTAGTAGTAATAGTAGTAGTGGTAGTAGTAATTAGTTGTTAGTAGTAGTAGTAATAGTAGTAGTAATTAGTTGTTAGTAGTAGTAGTAGTAATAGTAGTAGTGGTGGTGCTAGTAGTTGTAGTACTAATAGTGGTGGTGCTTGTAGTAATAGTAGTGGTAGTAGTGGTAGTAGTAGTAATTAGTTGTTAGTAGTAGTAATAGTAGTAGTGGTGCTTGTAGTAATAGTAGTGGTAGTAATAATAACGGTAGCGATTGCAGTAGTAGTAGTGGTGGTGGTGGTGGTGGTAGTAATAGTAGTAGTAGTAGTTAGTAGAAGTAATAGTGGTGATGCTTGTAGTAATAGTAGTGGTAGTAGTTGTAGTAGTAATAGTAGTAGTGGTAGTAGTAATTAGTTGTTAGTAGTAATACTAGTGGTGGTGCTAGTAGTAGTAGTAGTAATAGTGGTGGTGCTTGTAGTAATAGTAGTGGTAGTAGTGGTAGTAGTAATTAGTTGCTAGTAGTAGTAGTAATAGTAGTAGTGATGGTGCTAGTAGAGTAGTAGTAATAGTTGTGGTGCTTGTAGTAATAGTAGTGGTAGTAGTAGTAATAACGGTAGCGGTTACAGTAATAGTAGTAGTAGTAGAAGAAGAAGAAGAAGAAGAAGAAGAAGTAGTAGTAGTAGTGTAGTAGTAGTAATAGTAGTAGTAGTAGTAGTAGTAGTAGTAGTAGTAGTAGTAGTAGTAGTAGTAGTAGTAGTAGTAGTAGTAGTAGTTTTTATTTAAAATCAGGGGGAAAATCTTATAAAGACGCCATTCTCTGAGGCGAGTTGGATTCCCACCAACTAAAAAAACCCTGCTTAGAATCAAAAAAGACTTCTTCTCGGAACCACACTGTAAAGATATGGGGCTAGTCGCCTATTAATTAGCTCCTGAAGAATACCACCCCTTATAGCAGAGTTAAAGGCGTTTTGAACATCAACAGTTATAATCATGCACTGGCGTCTTTTATCTCCTTGAGTGCATTTAGCCGTAGCTCAATCTCTTGCACCCGTTTCAGGGCAGTAATAGTAGAACATCCTTCTCGAAAGCCATGCTGCTCTGTAGGAAGACCACCACTCCGATCCAGTTCATTCTTCAATCTTCCTAATATAAGGTGTTCCAACAACTTGCCTAATACATTCAAGAGGCATATTGGACGATACGCTTTATGATGTGAATCTGGTTTATGTTTCTCAATTAGTACCAATCTAGCGACCTTCCATTCTTTTGGAAATTCACCTCACAGCCAGATGTGATTGAGCACTGTCAAACACGCATCTGGATGATCCGTCATCGCTGCTTGCTTTAATCACTGCAGGGGTTATTCCTTCTGGACCTGAAGATTTCTGCTCCTTGATTTTAGCCACCGATTTCCTTAGTTCATCGTTAGTAAACAAAGGGGTTTCGGCCTGAGGGACAATTTGCCGATCCCGCTGGACAGGATTGTGTTTCGGGAAAAGTGTCTGTGCAATTTCCATTTGTCGATCGTCCGTTAGACATATGGATGACATAGTCTGAAACTTTTTTGTAACAACCTGGTATCCTCTACCCCAGATATCTAACTCCACCTCATCCAACACCAACTTCCAAGCAGAACGTTATGCATCTAAAATCGCCTTCTTTAACACAGTTCGGCTGTGGTTATATTGCTCAAGACAAATTCTTTTTAAAGCCTCACCCCTTCTTTAACTGGCTCTGAACATGCATCGCCTACCTTGTAAACACGCCTTCTTCTTTTCAGCAATTTCTGTCGACCACCAATATACAGATCGTCTAATAGTCCCTTTAGTTTCCCTGGGAAATTTCATTGCATTCAGCTTGGATGATATTTGTAAACTACTGCGCTTTTATCATCCTCCTATCCATTGTAATCTTCCTCTTCCTCCGTTAGTATAGTCATATCTTCCGTATTTACTCGCCAACCCTTTCTTATAATAGTGCAAAACGGATTCCTCATATTTACCGCATTATGGATATCATACAGAATATTTTGATGATAACTTAAATTTTCTTCCTCTAACACTTTACAGTTGATCAAATTCCTAGCAACATGTTGGGTACTAGAGGTAATATCAATGTCTCGCTGTCTCGCCTAACAAATGTTGGTATATCGCCCTGGTTATGTACCACGAGATCCTCTTCAGCAAGCCATTCAGCTATTACCATTCCCCTTGCATCCTCCATCTTAGAACGCCAAAGATGCGATTTAGCATCAAAATAACCTCCAACCACGACCTCTTTACCATGTTTCTTCATGGCAGTTCGCGATGCTTGTAAAAAGCATATAAAAAAAGAAATGTCCACATTTGGGGATATATAACAACCATAAATAACCAATGGCTTACTTTCAATTCAAACATATCCACTCCCAGCCCCTGTACTGACTATCTTGATGTCTTTATTACGTATGTGGATATCTAAACCCGTCTTATTATTCGGTATCCATCGCGACTGAGCAATCTTATTCCTATTGGGTTCGGCCATGATTATAATGTCAGCATGATGTTCTTCTGCTATATGACCTATAAGATACATAGCAGCTCCACCGCGGTCTATATTACCTTGTAATATTCGTATCTTCTCTATAAGTCCAGAATTAATATCGTACGAACGGTCACTCATAGTCCGGCCTCGGTCTAGTCTCGATTGAGAACTGTCCATTGGGTTGTGTCAAGATTCTTCTCTCTGGCTGCATTCACCATCTTCCTAAAACTAGGGCATAGGTTCGTTCCCAATTTATGTCCCTTTACATGTCATGTGATACAGAATTGTTCATTTGTATATCCTGCAGCGAAGTGTCCATCACCTCCACAATTTAGAAGACCGTTCTTCTATTGGGACCACTACAGGTGGATGTCCGATGTCCAAATTCTTGGCAATTAAAACAAAATGTTATAGATGTCAAAAAAGCAGTTCCTTCAAATTCCTCGTCCGAGTCTTTGATCTACAGAATTTCCAATCTTAATTCGCTCCATATGCCGTAGTCTTTGACCCAACTCATAATTTAATGCTATAGTGGCCACCTGTCCCTCTGTTTTATCAGAACTTGAACGAATGGTGGATGTTAAAACTTTTTGTGACTTTGTTGATTAAGGTCATCGGCAGAATTACCGGCCAGTCTTCTACTAAAAGCAACACTTGTCCTCTCCGTTCGAAAAGAGGGTGAAAACTCTAATTCTTCAGTAGTATTACTAGGATCCTCGCCCTGGAGAGCCATCGAGGAATCCTGGCAGTCACTGGATGATCGGGTGGGGCCTAACACCTCCAACACCGACCGGGTTCTGGGGTTCCGAGGCCCCTGTCCCGTAATTTATTATCATGTAAATCGCTCTCCACATTGATTACAGAAAATATCCGATATCGTAGCGAGTCATCACAAAGAAATACCAACCATATAGAGAAGGAAGAGGAAAGGACTGTTAACAAGAGGTCCGGAAGGAAGAGAAAAGCAAGAGGTTCCAAGAAAGACTAATAGAACAAAGATAAAGAAGATGTCATCCAAGACTAGTTGAAACAAAGTGAGAATCTAGCTAGAGTACCTCGGGTGCGCCACTCCCATACCCACAAGATGTGGGCCCCTGAAGAAAATGGTAGTAGTAGTAGTAGTAGTAGTAGTAGTAGTAGTAGTAGTAGTAGTAGTAGTAGTAGTAGTAGTAGTAGTAGTAGTAGTAGTAGTAGTAGTAGTAGTAGTAGTAGTAGTACCTAATGGTGGTAGTAGCGGTAGTAATATTAGAGGTTGGAGTAGGAATAGCAGTAGTAGTAATTCAACCGCAAGTTAGTTTTTTAGTTATTATCGTACATACTTTTCATCGAACTACTTACTGAAATAAAGTTTTGGCTCCTTTTGTATATTTTTTAAATGGACACACTCTCCACAGAACTAAGCCGGAGAGGATGCAACACTTAAAAAATGTACATTTATTTTCTTGAAAGATGGTGCAAATATATAGCCTGTCGCTCTCAACATACACTTAGCCTTTTCTGCGCAATGCTGGATATTGCAAAGCAACTAAAATTGGGCCTCAGCTTTGAACTATATCCGAGTTCATTGTCGTAGTTTACGAACCTAGAGCTGGAATTTTATATTTCAATAGCGACTATTCATCAGAGTGCTTTTTTCATATTTTTCTCTCACTTTGAAAGTCAACATCAAGAAATTTAAAGCGCTTATTTAATTCGGACTTATTTGTGCATCGTTGACGTGTCTCATTTTCTGCAATAGCCACTATATTAAGATAATCGCTATACTGATATCCAGAGCTATGTTTACTTCCCCTTAATACAGTTTCTTCGCATTTTGTTAACCAGTTATATACTTTTGAAAACATGAGCACATAAAAACGGTAAAAAATTTTAAGTTGAAAAATTTATAGAACTAATTGAATGCATAAACGTGCAAGAATAGTTTCTGTATGCTTTTTCATCATTCCCATCCAACCACACTGAACTATAGAAAATAGGATCTTAGCAAATGCCCTGCAGAAACTATCCTTTGCGCGTTTATGCATTCTATTCATCCTGTAAAATGTCAAATTTAGAAAAAGAAGAAGAAAAAATCCAACCGTTTGTGTATATATATCCATCTCCTCCGCATTTACCTCGTCCCGTTGCTAGTTCATATCCTTGCCAACGCCCTAAATATGAAACCTGTGCGCTAATTATGCCGTGCTATTCATTCCACAGCCCTAATTTATCTAGAGAATTTAACATTTCTTCATTTGCTACTTGCTAACTGTTCTTCCAAGAACGTCGTATATATGTTATCTTGTAAGCTTTGTGAAGCATTTTATATTGGTTTAACTTCTACTGTTGTTTCGTTACGTATGAACAATCATAGACGTTCTGTTAAAACCAAGTCTCCCTTGCCGGTTGTCCAACATGCCTTAACTCACTGTACGGATTTTAATGATGCTTTTAATTTAACACTTATTGATGCGTTACTTACACATAGCTCTGAAAGTTTACTCAGAGGTAAAGAAATGGCAGCTATATTTTTACATAAAGCGCTTATACCACCTGGTTTAAATCTTACGTATTAATTCCCCCCCCCCCACACACACTCTCAATTCTAGTTTCATCTGTTTCCATGCATAGCGTTACCTTCGATACTCAATATTTATTTTGTCACCTTCACTTGTCTTCTTGCCATGGAAGAACTCTAGTAGTTGGAAATATAGCAATTACAAGTGTGACTTTCTCTTAGTGTGTTACCATTTTCTGCTTTTAAAATATATATACACGGTTGGATTATTTATGTGTGTGTATTTGGAGCATTGAACCATTTCTGCATTATGCAAGAGCAAGTTGGCAATCGAACCAGAATCCCTATTAACACCGCAACACTAATTTTAATTACATGAGGAGATGTAATTCACTCCTGAACAATTCCAAGAATTGTGCGTATTTTTTGATGATTGTATTAAAAATTATTATGTGCACAATGGGCTGTGAAAGTATGCTGCATTTTTTTTTAAGTTTTAAACTTGAATTATTGCAATTTTCAAATTGAATTATATTCTATAAAATCTAAATTTGGAAAAATGTTTGGATATGAAGAATATAATTATAAATATGACTACCGTTGTGCTGTCTCAGTCCTTTCAGATGAGAAACAAAATGGGAAACATCTCTTTCGCTTTGTTCCTTATATTAATAACAGAGTTCTGCAGTGTTTCCGCGAGCAAGAACTGTAGACTGGCTTTGGTTCTAATACACCATCTTCATACCTGTGTCGGTCCTGGTGGTCTAGTGGTAGCCATACTTGCCTCGTGGACCCCAAGGTCGTGGGTTCGATCCCTGCCAGAGTAGATTAATTTTTTTTTTCGGACGTAAAAATCCTAAGTATGACTTCCTTTGGAAGGGAAGTAAAGCCGTGGGTCCCGTGTCATAGATTTACAGCACGATAAAGAACCTCAAGCCTGAAAGAAGAGGACTCTGAGCAAAATTTATCGGCCGTTTCACGCCCGGAGTTGAATTGGACGCTGGTGACCGAGATGTTAAAGAGCGTTCGTAAATAAACCAAATACCTGCAATGTGTTCGCTGAAGTATGTTTCTGCATTGTGCTCACCGTCAGTTAAAATTGCCTTTAAACCTTTTTTTTTTTTTTTTTACTAATGCGATTCTCTTCAGTTGAGCATACTTAAAGCAACTTTTGCACGTTTTTTAACATACAAACAATCTTTATCTGGCATTTGTTCACTAAAACACTTTTCAGTTCCTATGAGCACTTTCATTATTCATAAATTTTTCATTACTGTATTCCCAAACCACCTAAAAACGGACGAAATACGAGGTATCTTCAAAAAGTATCGCGAAATTTGAATTTCCGCGGGCTATGTATATTCGATTTTCGATTGTTTTGTGGCGTTATGTTGATACTCATGTCCCTCACTTATGTTGACAAGATCGGCCATCGACATGTCTTAGCGACACGTTGCACTATCCGTTGCACAGATGATCATCATCCGTTTGTTGGCCAAACCGACCGATACTTTGTCCAGACTTCGGGCACAGTTTGAAGAAAATACGCTTTCACCAACCCAAATCAAAATGGACAAGAATTTCATCAGCGGTGGGGTATTAGTGTATTGATCACATGTTCTCCTGCCTTCTGCAGATGATGTTGCATAAAGGTAGAGAACGCAGTGATTTCTGCGGTTAACCAATGTCTGTGAGAGCTACTGCGCTAAGGGGAAGAAAGCTAGATGAAGATCCAACCTTTCATAGACACGCCAGAGAGTTTTTTTTTTTTTTCCTCAGAGCACGGGAGAGAGGCTATTTCTTAGCTGATTCTTGGTTTTGGCTCCAGCGCCTGTCCATTTAAAGTAATCTCTTTTCAGAGAGAAAATCCCCATCTTGTTATGCACCGGCAAAGTCTGGCATGGCCGTTCACTAGAAATTTATAACAGTCAAGACAGATCCCGACCAATGTTTAAGATGTCCCATTCGGCCTTTGGGCATCCTCGATAAAAATAACTTTTCCCCACCTATGGGAAAATCATAAACCAACACTCCTTTTGTTGGCATCTCCGAATGAAGTCCGTGGCGAGCACCTGGATGACCCATCAATTTTGTCTTGTTACAACCAAGACAAGCTCTTTTGACACATTGATAACCTTAAGGGTTATTCAAAAATGCTCATACTGTGCAAAATATACAGTAGGTTCACTGAGAAGGAGTTCTAACACCATCTCCTTTCAATCCAACTCCTTCTGGCACTCAAAATCATCCTATTACAACCCCTCAACACTACGGCAGTGTCCGACGTATGGGTGGGATTACAGCACCCATACAAAGACTGGTCTATAACTCAGTCTGTTATATATCGGTCGGTCGATCTCGCTTTGCTCTTCTAAGAGCAGAGTCAGTAAAATAAGCCCTCCCCATCACCGGCTGGATACAGCTGCAGCTCAAGATCAGCTCAAACCGTTGCCGCAGCTCATCGATCAAAGAGGGATCAGTGGAGATGGCATCGGCCTCTGCTGAGACAGCAACTAGTCGCATTGCCCATCTTTCAACTTCGAGCGCCGATTGCAGCTGCTTTCAGCGTTTCACCATGGTAAGCAATCGTTAAGGCAGGTCATCAAGGCCCCAGATATCTTCCCCCCGGGACGATAACGGTGGTTAGGTTCTCTGCTAACCGCGCTTCTCAACACCAGACGGCTGCTCTTTCTGCTCTCTCACTTCCTTCATTTGTCTGTGTCTCTAGGCTAGGCTTCTTCTCCAGCGCGCTCTCCTGGACGAACTTTTCTTTGTCCCCTGTGCTACTAGCCCCACATAGTAAAGACACGGCAAATAGGATATTAACGCTTCCAAAAACCGCAGCAAATCATGCAGCCCACTACCAGTATATACTAATTGGATATCCGCTCTCCCTTCACTCCTCAATTCTCGCTAACCCCAACTTTTACCTATATTTACAATCTCAACCTCCTCCACTGCCTCCTTTATTTCTGTCTCCGTTATGTATTCCAACCACCCAACCATGCACCCCCCATACCTGAGCCTGCACTAGAACTCAAATCCAACGTTCAAATACCGAGCCCGCATCCCTGTCTCAGGTACCACAGACCCTCCGTTCCAACTGCACTTCCTACTGTAAAACAGCCGTTCTCTTACAACCACCATACACGACTGTCGCTGAATTTCATTGACTACCAGCAACTTCAAATTCGAATGAACCACATTACACAGATTACTCGTTGGCCAGAGAAAGAAATGTTTGGGCTTAAGCCCTTCGATGCCATATTAAGTGCTTCTTACCTTCCCGCTTGAAATGCAAGCGATCCAAAATAAATATGCTTATTATATACAGAAAGCCACCTCAATCTTTCCTCTTCGAGCTTCATAGTCTATCTCTTGTTCCGCGATCACCGGAGACAGCAGTGCCACCCTAAGAGATCTTGCACATGATCAGTTTTATCTCCCACCATGCTTCGTACTGAGGCAACAGAAATAATAATGTCACATGCTGTGCCAATAAAGGCAAATTTAAAGTAGAAATTACTTGTATTTTTGATGAATAATATATATATGCCGTCTAGCGGATACTCGATCCTGGGGGAATTACAAAGCGTAAACAGGCGAGAATAATAATGGAGCTTGGTCTGCGGTTAGAACCGCCGTTTCCTGTATATCTTGACATCTAGAGCTGCTTCATAAGCTCCTTTATTGATACCTTTATCCGGAATGACAAGCAAACACCCAGATAAAGAATTAACGTGTGAGGAACAGAATGACGAAAGTTAATAACTTTCAATTATATGCTAAAATATATGTCAATGTGGGAATCCCAAATAGATCAACATTAAAACAAAGGACGTAGCTCAACCATGAGCGGAGTCTAGCATTCCCTGTCGGTTGAGGTGAACCCAGTGAGCAGACTGAGATCACCGCCATACCTATAGGATGTTTCTCGTACATTCTGGCTCAGTATGAAGCGCCCTGGAGGAAAGACCCAGGCTGGGTTCGTCAATTGCCATTCATTATTAAATCTAAATTTAGTACAATTGCGAATTATTTTTGTTTATTTACCTCCCTCTGAACTATGTTGAAAATTCCTGTAGATGACCGAAACAGTGTCCACAAACGCACTGCAGTTATTGTTGCTTATAATCTTCCGGTTGATATAGTATGAACATATTGCTTCAACTTAATAACCACATTCTCCAGGTGACTTAAACCCTGAACATTCACTTTGAATCTGTAACTGCAGACACTAAATGATTATGTTATGAAAACTTCTTTGACAATATTACCTATGCTCCCTCTGAGCCCACTCACATTCCCCATCGCCCAAACTAGACGGGATATACTAGACATACTAAACACAGCCATAGATTGTAAAGTAACCCACTATCTTTCCCTTCAGGCTTACTGTCCCTGTCCCCTCTGGAGCTCCGTAATTTTAATAGAACCAATTGGGACTCATTCGTGTTGAAGTCACCACCATCAACACTAAAGACAAACTATAAATGCCTTAAATCACCTGGAATACACAAACATTTCCACATCTGTCTCAGTTTAGGTGGCGCGTAATTTTTCTACACGCCTCAACACGGTATTGTTGCGCTTACAACAAAGCTAGGCGAGACTAGACACTTGGCAGTTTTGTTCCAAATATAGAGACGAAATGTCGAGCTACAGTTGTCACTAAACAATGAAACTACACTCTACTTATTTTAGAATCCCCACGCAGCTGTCTGGCGAACAGTCAAAACCCCACCCTAGATTCGGTATGCATATCCATCGCTCCTCAATTAGATAATTGCCAACACCGATCAGAAGAAAGTTGAGACATCAACTTATGCCCCTGTTGTAAAAAGGAAAATGAAACCTAATGCTCATAATGGAGATTTTACCCATAGACTGTAGTGAGTGGAAATTAAGTCAGCGTCTGCACCTTTTATCGTCGAAACAGAGAACGCCTCAAAATATTATTAAACTGGAATACAAACAACTGCATCCTCAAAACCAGTGCTGAATTTTTTTGAGTAGTATTTAATACCCGTTTTAACTACTGAGGCACTGTCGGTGACATTGAATCGAACACCAAACCTCCCGCTCACGAGTCCGCGCCTTAACGAACTCGGCCACCCGTGGCCGTGGTACTGGATATCGAAAGAATTTTTAACCAAATATGGTGGGGTCGGTCCTGGCGGTGTAGTGGTAACCATACTTGCCTCCTAAACCCAAAATCGCGGGTTCAAACCCGGCCAGGAACGATACATTTTTTCGGAGCGTTAAAATCCCAAGTATGGCTTCCTTCGGAAGGGAAGTAAAGCCAAGGGAAGTAAAGCCGTGGGTCCCGTGTCGTACATTTACGGCACGAAAAAGAACCTCAAGCCTGAAAGAAGAGGCATCTGAGCAAAATTTGTCGGCCGTTTCAGCCCTGAATGAATGACGCTGATGACCTGAGATGTTAAAGAGCGTCCGAAAATAAACCAAATCAGCAGCAACAACAACAACAACAACAACAACAACAACAAAGGGAAGTAAAACCGTGGGTCCCATGTCGCAGATTTATGGCATGTAAAGAACCTCAAGCCTGAAAGAAAAAACCTCTGGTCAAAATTTATCGACCATTTCACTCCCTGAAATGAATGGAGCTCTGATGACTTGAGATGTTACAGAGCGTCTGTAAATTAAACCAAATGAACAACAACCAAGAATGGTATGCTGCTCTTTTCTGTAAGCTTGCTGATTACCGTTTTTGGGACTACAACTTTAAACACTTATCTCTAACTATTTATGCAACCGTCAGTCTTTCTCCAGAATCAATACTGCAATGTCTCCCGAGACTAATCCAAGCAGGCGTCCCATAGGGTAACTTGCTTGGACCAGTGTAATTCACCTCTACATAAATGATATTACAAGAACTAAATACTGCCCTCTTCTTCAATAAGAATGATAATAAAGTGGGTCCAATCAGGGGATCCGAAGTTCATACACGAAAGACTCCAGAGCTCATTCAACACTTTCGAGCGTTAAAAATAACACAAACAAATGCCAAGCTCTTTGTTACCAAAGGTACGAATCACTAAGTGGCTATTTTTGTCTTCTGCCATTCTCAAATTTCATCACTTGGTTCAACCATGTGATCTATCTCGGCGTAACCGGGAGCTATTACATCTCCAATCGCTGACAGAAAATTAACGCTCAACTAGATGGGCTTTCCCAACTCATTACGCTCAGCTCTTCCCTTCAGCTGAGCATAGGACTCACCTGTATAACGTTTTCATTTGACCCAATCTTACCTATGCGACTCCTGCATAAATTTCGTCGCCCCCTTGCATATTAAAGGGCTACGGGGCCTCCGAACAAGATATTTCGCATTATAGCATGTCCCAGCTTACGACCTCTCATATATTACAGCAAGATTTGTGTACGTACAAGAGAGAAGTTCATTAAAATGTCTGCTGATCTGTAAATCAAAGCACAAAAGCACAAACCTCTGATTAAGTCCCTTTGAAATTACGACACACTTCTTTACAAGAACAGGCGGTCTCTCTCACTCTTTTAGTGTCTTGTCTAGCTAGACAACACCGCCACAAAAATTTAGGAATATTCACACGTCTTATATTTCCGTTTGATGAACTCTTCCTGTCTACTCAATATGTAACTTACAGGCACAAATATTCACGCTGCGGTATCCAAACCCGCTCCTCCCCAGGTTCACATAACATTTTCCCACGCCCCATAGCAAGACCAAGCTATGACGGGGGAACCTGCCCATAAACTCGCAGTGTTCATTACACGTATACATGAATTTATTACGCGCCAATTCACTTCTCTTCTAACAGTTATATTAACAGACTAACACATCATGTAACTTTTATCTGGATGAAGTAGTGATTGAATCAAAATCCCAACCCGGTCATGCCAAGGGGTTGCTCGGTCTTTCACAATTACATGCTCGCATGTGCTGTAAGTCAGCATTTTTAAGTACTAACTGCTATTAACGGGGATCATTAAAAACGAAATCTGATACATGTATACATAACTTCATTTTACACTCCTAACTACAAGCACATGTTGTTATATGAAATGTACGGTTTTGGCTATTTGTGACTACGGAGAAGATTTTACATGTAGGATTTGAGACATTTACAGTCACTGAATTTTCAATGCACTATGTGAATATGCACAAATTATGATTATAGTCTTTGGAAACGAATAAACATATGTTAGTTATGATTGCAATTTTTTAATTTAATGCTGCTATATTTAATTTTTAGTAATAAAGTTGTTTTATTTGGTTCTTTGGTATTATTTAGTATGTGATTGAGAATTTATTTTGCTATTTTCCTAAGTGCGTTATCGTGTAAGGACGTTCTTATTACTGCAGAAGAGTTTTACTGCGAATTTCATGGTTATGGGAATGTTTTTAAGACCTTGAATGAATGGATTAATAACATACAAAGAACAACGGAAAGAGTTCCTGCTAAGGCAATTGGGTTTGACTAAGTAAACTTTCCAGTAGATAATATTTTATTTTACAAAGTTTATGACTTAAAGAAGGATGCTAAGAAAAAAGTATAGTGCAGCATATCGGGCGAGAAATATAAAGATGCGATTGAATGTGCTGGAAAAAAAAAACAATAAATAGAAGGGTAGGAGGAGGAGGAGGCAAATAGAAGTTGTTACTAATGATGGAACGATTGCTATCATAAACATGAAGTTGATTTAACATCAACCGTACAGTATAGCTGACCTTGAACTCTGCCTAACGTTCCGTTGTAAACAACAGCATTTTTGTGCATTGCAGCCACAAAGTTTAACTCCTCTCTCTGATGCCATGTACTCTTGCTAGCGTCTGGCTCACGAAGGAATTGTTCTTTCTTTAGTTATAACATTCTCAGAATGTATGGATGAAAATGATTAAATGCTTACGATTTTTGTAACAGAGAAGCTTCATTACGGAAGATCAATATTTTCAGTTAAAGAACTTTCTAAAACATAGCATTAGATTTTCTAGTTCTGACTAATCCATAATGAGGAAAGATTGTATACTCCAGTGGCACTGTGATACGACAATAGAAGACAATGCTACAGTAAATTACAATGAAGGTAGACACATAATGAATGAGTTAAGTGGAATATTAGAACAGGACTTGACCGAGGAACTCATTTTTGATTACTTATGAAATTATAAAAATATGATTTCTTTCTTGTTCTATTTCAGTCTTATATTCTTACTGCGGTCAGAAGAATGTGGTAAAAAATGCATCCCCATTAATAACACAAGTCAATGCGATTTTTTTTTTTTTTGTGCAGACAAATAGCATGATGGTTATTACCAAGTCTAATACGCCGATTACGAATATGTAATCAGATTTTGTGCGGTTCTGGGCACTTAAGCAAACTTTTATCAATAGTCATATATTCTTACAATGCTTCTTTGGTTATATAAAGTCTCTTGGTCTGAATAAGCAAGTTTATTGACGTCTTGAATAATAAGAGGGTGACTGGTAATAAATACAAGGCATTCAGCTCTAATTTGTTCAGTTGAGGGGAAAGATTTTGATAGTAATATGAGCTATTTTGAGTAAAATTATGAAGAAACAAAAGCGCAATTGTGAAAACTCTCCGAACAATTTTTGTTATATATCGGGAGTTAAGACCGCCAATTTATTTTATTTCAATTACGACCTTGCGTTCGAGAATAATAACTGGGCCCATTTGAGTTGTGAAAGATGTAATATAAGACTAACTCAGTGGTCAAAGGGCAAGAAAGGGCGCCTTTCGATGTACCAATGGTGTGGCGTGAAGAAGAAAAACCATGAAGATGACAGTTAATATTGCTTAACTAATGTAACTGTTTTTTTTTTTTTTTTGTTGTTTTTTTTAAATAAGCGAGTCATTCAATATCCTAATCAACCTTCGGCTAAAAGACTAATACCTCATGAAGAAAATGTACCTTTTCGCTCGCATTCCACCTTCTGCATTGAACTGGAATCTGACACATCATCTGATGATATGCAGCCCTCTCCATTAAGGATTGACATCTACATTCCACATGAAAAGGAAGGAATTAAGTCACATTTAACATATGATCTCGTCTTCAAGAATGAAAGTTGCTGGATAAAGCTACTAAGGTTTCAGAATTTAGAAACAGAAATAAAGATTTATTCGCATATTTTATATTTACAGGTTCTGAGTTTTGCGCATATATCGATGTGAATGGGCTGAAGTTAAAATTAGGTATTACCATATTGCTGAAGAATGACGCTCTTTTACCCCTGCGTCTAAAATTAGTCTGAAGACAATATCCTTCTATACCTGTAGCACATGTGTAGCAATGAAGAAGCCTTACGAAAACATTTGTCATATTCTTGAAGACATTAAGGACACTTAGCAAAGACAATGACAATTTTCGTGCTGAACCTCAGCAGAATACAAGCTGAGTTTTCTGCAAAACTACACTGGCTCCAAAGGAAAATTTTACCACTTATTAAGCAATCATTTCTAAATTATAAACTGGTTTAAAATTTTGGCTAACCTTACTTGTCATTATTTTAATTTATTTTAATATATTAGAAAAATGTTCATTTTTAAAATTTTTGCTACTTTAGGCATTTTTTCAATAAACTATTAATTTCAGCATCCTGAAATTTCAAAGTTAGTTTTAAAATATGTTACTTAATATTCCTGGTGAAATAATATGCAATTTAAAGCAAAATTTTAATTTTTGAAAATATTTTCATATAGTATCATAATTTTATGAAAATTTCAAACTTTTTTTCAGTTCTAAAAACAACTTTCACCAGCTATGTAGAGCAATGTGTTTTGCGCATGTGCAAAAGAATTCATAGCTTTATCTTACAGCGTACTTAACAAAAGTAATCTAAAGTTAAAAATATGCAAGTTACTGCAAATGAAAAAAAGGATAAGAGTATGTTTTGTGTATAGCATGGTGGCCGTATTTAAATTGTCATCTAAATGACGCAAACACACAAAAACTATATGTGGGCATAATGTGCAAACTACAGTTCTATGTAGTTTCGTATGGTGTATAAAGAGCAAAATTAATTTTTGACCCAAAATCTCTACCAAGTGTCCTTAAATATGAAAACCATTGTTAGCATATTTGCCGAGATCTTAAACCTTTGTCTTCTACTTGAATACAGAGTGAAGTCTAAATATCCTTATTTTCTGTGCGTTTGGGGCAGCCTTGATACTCAACAACACCACATCGTCAAGGAATGGCGAAGAAGAGAACATTTCACACCCGGACAGCATTAACGTAAAATTTAGATAAACCTTTTGTTAATCGACATAATATATTTCTTCCTCCTTTACACATTAAATTGCGATTTATGAAGAACATTGTGAATGGTATGGCGAAAACAGGATCGGGTTTCAAATATCTACGAAGAAAGTTGCCTGGTTTGACTGTTGCGAAATTAAGAGAACAAATATTCACTGGACATCAGATTAAAAAGTGATGAATGATCGGTTTTTTTTAGAAAAATTAACTTCAAACGAATGTGCAGAATGGGAATCATTTAAAATTTTTTGCATGAGTTCTTCTGCTATAAAATGGAAGAATTAATTCAGAATCTCCTTCTAAATTACAAGAATTTGGAATGCAGGCTATCTCAAAAAACCGCTCCTTACATTTTCATTTCGAATTTTTCCCTAAAAACTTGGGTATAGAGATGGTGAATAAGAGGTAGACTTTCATCATATATTTAAGTATACTTTACTAAGAAAGCCCTTCAAATGTCAGACTCACAGTGCTGCTGTACTTTCAGAACCAATAAATAAGCAATATTAGTTTACTTAACCTTTTTCAGACATTTTCAAATAATAAAGTTGGTTGTAAACTCATTGAAATGCAAGAGGCCAAAGAAATTCAGATCGTTCAGCTATGTTTGCTAACGGAAAAATGAAGGGAAAATTGTTTTCGTTGAGACACACGTTAATTCTTTGCCATCGAAGGTTTTTATTAAAGGGTATGATAACAGCATTTATAACTTTGATTACATTGATACGGTCACTGCGGCGGCATTGTTGGAAATAGCCCCAGGTTGGTGAGCCAAATTTGTGGATGTTTTATGACCAAGCTTGTCACCTCGGCTGGTTATGATTGCTCGTAGTTGTTGATTATTTGTTTCAAAGAAACAACAGGTTTTGGCGTTGTAAATGAGCACGCGGTTTGACGTTACGTTTTATTTAGCGCCACTTTCTTTAAAACCTTTGCCATAGATAGAGTCGGATTGTACAATTACTCAACGATGTTTAGATTATTGAATGTTTCTCCTGATGGAATTATTATACTGAACCGCACACTCAACAATGCTTCCTACGCCGGTATAAATTTCGCGAACTTCGGCTGCCCAAATGCGGGGAAGAGAATTAAAGTGAATGCCCAATGCTAAGTAACTTAGCGAATATTGAATAGACTGGATTGCAATAGAAGCATAAGCTGAATATCGACCAAAACAGAATAGAAATATCGACTTAGATAGAACTCTAAGTAATGCCAAACGCTGAATATCGAATAGAATATAGCACAATGAAGCACGGCGCCCAATCTTGCCCTTATATCCCTAATTCGAATAGGAATCTGTAGGGCAAGCAAGCTGCGCAAAATATGCAACAAGTCTCTCCTTCGAAATTAAACTCTATTTCTACAGTGGCTGCTTTCAAACAACCTGTCATGTGATTGTCATGTGATTTCCTAGTTTGCGAGAATTAAAAAAAAAACTTACGATTCATTTAAAGTCTTCAACTGTTAGGCAAGTCAACTGCTCCTAAGGTATTTAAGCTCCCCCCCCCCCACCCCACATGTTTAAAGGGAACAGAAGAATTTCTCCTAACAAAACATCTCGTTTAAAAGGAACCGACTACAACAGGTGGCTCGCTTTGACTTTTCGCACAAAAGGTTTAACCTTCGCAAGGGTTTATTGCTCTATGTATTCTCAACGCTATTGTTGGCAACGCACAGAGTTTTCGTATTTTACAAAGATGTTCAGCTATGCATCCTATGATAAAAAAAAAAAAAAATAAAGTGAGAAATGCGCATTATTAAGGGTTATTAAACATTGTAGTAATTACAGGAAAGGGAAAATATACATAACTTGTGTTGATATTAGGGGTGAAACCATAGGAGCATTTTCATAATACCGCCACGGCTGGCCGAGGTCGTTAAGGCGCGGACTCATGAGCGGGAGGTCTGATATTCGAATCCTACCAGAACCATTCTCCCTAACAGATTTTTTTTTTTTTTTTTCGGATTTTCCTCAGTCCTCATAAATGGCAAATGCGGGGAAGATATCCTAAACTTTTGCCTTGAACGTTTCCTTCCTTAAAAAAATCCTTTCCCAATATATCATTCCATTTCATGTATCATCAGTGCCCACCGCCTGTGGTGCCTCGGAGTAAAAACGGGCGTTAAACACTACTCAAATAAAGTTTCATAATATTTAGGGTTGATTGCACAATAAGTTTAGTGAGATTACAAAAGGATCCCAATGAATACAAGGCATAGTTTAGAAAAATATCCAGATTACAGAACTTTGTGAATAATCGCTAAATCAGGAGAAGTTCTAAACTTTGTACAAGAGAAGTTGGCACCAATATTACATTCGGGAAAGAACCTTCTCGATGTTTAAAATGTTCTTACTAAAAAACACTCATACATTCACACCCAAAAGTTTTGTATGCCACCACCATTAATGTAATGCAGAGAATCGGTATGAACTGTTGGCTTAAGATACCTAGTCACTTATTAATTAATTATATGCATGTTAAATTAAAATGATATACCATGTATAATTATGTTCTATTCGTCAACGCCATATTTTTCTATTCGGGCTCGAAATAACGTCTTCAGCAGTAAACTTCAAACCGAAAAAAGCTAATTACTTTTCTGTATCTTTATGAATGACAATAACAATTATTATTATTATTATTATTATTATTATTATTATTATTATTATTATTATTATTATTATTATTATTATTATTATTATATCTCTAAACTATGGGAAATTCATTTTATCGGCTGTAAATGCACATAACATTTTCTGAATCTACGCCTGAAAGCCGTAGTAAGGGACAAATATTGGAGGACGGTTTCGATTAAGCTAGAAAGATAGGAAAAAACATACAAGCAGAGGTTCCAAACAATTGAAAGCTTCGAAAATGTACAGAAGTTGTAAAGGAGTAGCCAAATGGCTACCATCAGCAAGCAAAGTAATTGATTCTTGGGGATGTATTAAGCAATGAAAAAGTGTAAAATATTTGATGAACAAAATGGCAATTCATAGAAACCTTTCACAGAAAATAGCAAATACATCTATTTCTTAGATTACCATTTATTTCGTTATATGTCAGTGAAACTTTGATAGTTGTTATTTTAATGCATGTAAAAATTAATGTTGAATGTGCGAGTGTCACGGAAGCTGTGCACAAGTAACACTTTTCAACCGCGTCCAATAATAAAAAGAGGAAGGATTTACAATTACAAAGCCAACATTGGTCCATTTGTCAGATCTAATATATAAATTGTTTTATTATGATTACTTATTTGTTTACTTTAATGTATATTTACTTATATTTTCTATGAAAGTCAATGTAGTAAATAACACAGCTAGTTGCATAGCTGTGTAATTGAAATGCCAACCACACTCTAATGCTGTAAATAAAACATGTAAATTAAATTCGGCGACAACGGACTCCGAACGCCTCGCGCCATTTAATAATATATTTCTTCACACATCCCCCCAAAGGTCTATGACAATCAGAAAAAGAAGTTATAACAACAAACAAGTATTACATTATAAGCAAATCTACAAAGAAGAAGAAGAAGAAGAAGAAGAGAATTTTTTCTGAGTCGGGCCATTACCCCTGGGTTTCCTAACGGAGACTGAGATACACCTAAAGCTCTTCAAGAGTTTAAGTTTGTGGAAAACGTTTCTTGTTTCAGAACTTCATTTGAGCGCGTGGTAATAACTGCGGTTTTTCATCTTTTGTTTTTAATCAACATTGGATTATCATTTTTTTTAAATTAATATTTGGGTAATATGTAATACAGTAACAGAAGATGGTGATAAAATTAATGCGTACGTACTTCCTGTTAGAGAGTAGACACCCAGCTTGCTGGAACTAACAACAGATGGCACAAGTGTGTCTATACCAGCCAACTCCCTTATTATCTCAACCAGAACATTGGAAAGTACACTCTCCTTCAAAATACGTTGTTCTTAACCACAATGCATAGTTTAATTAACAGCTTAATATATTGATTGGGGAATACTGGCCGGTGTTCTGAGGTAAACATGCTTCAAAAAACATCATTACTGTCCCGAGAGTAAGAAACGCTAAACATTTCAAGATTTTTTTTACTTGCTTAAATAGGAAATTATTTCCTTTCGATTTCTTTATAACAATCGGAACATATTCCTTCAATAGAACACCAGTGTTTTGCTTGAACCGACAGTCTTCGTACAGCGATAGGCTTATAAATGCATAAACAAATAAAATAAATTTATTAAAAATAGACCGTAGACTATATTATGAAGAAAATAGTTAAGAAATAAATTTCAGTCTCTTTTATTTAATATAAATAAGCATATTTGACCTTCTTTTAAGAAAAGCAATGACCGATCCGCAACTGAGATAATGAACTTCTTCATGCCTACTAAAATGAAATGAGACATCCCAGATTAAAGGACGATTTTTTATTTCATGTTGCTTTGCTCGACAGAATGCTAGTCTTGAAGAATACACTTCCATAAGAGAGGTTTGATGTATGCCGATACGGATTGAATAGCAGTCTCTGGAGAATATACGTAAAATTGCGAATTTACCTCACTTGCCAACTTGTTGCCTCAGATGCCACATGACTCATGCAAACAAAACCATTATATTCCGAATAAAATATATGCTGTAACTGATCTTGAATTAATTGTGCTATGGGATGAGCACCATATATATTTTGGAGCATTTGAATAGTCTTAAAGTGTCAGTGCATGTAAGATAATTGGCATCGTCAACAGAAAGAATATGCTTTTTAATAAATTGATAAATGGTAAATGGTACTATAGTAAATGTATAGCCAAAGGGTTGGAATTTATACATAAAGAAGTGCTATTAACTTGCACCATCAGCAGTTTGCAGCGATCCGCTACTACCATCACTATATGCACGGCTAGCTCACGATTTATTATAGCTGGATTTTTCAGATTGAAACTTTCTGAGGTAAAAGGAGTATGAATTTAAATGTATCAAAATCACACTGGCTAGTAATTTACGAAGTTTATTGTTTTGTCATTAACACACAACTTTACACTTTTCTGATAAAATGGGCTCTGAGAATATTATTAGATGTAGACTGAATACGAGACAGACGTGACGGAATTTACATTTCTCTTCCAACAAAAATGCTTTAGTGGCTATTTCCTGTCGTGGTTGTTAATACCGGCAATAATCCGTTAGATTTTATTCGATACTCCATGCAACTTCTTTTTAGGGAGTTCGAACCACGACTTCTTCTTACGAAGTACAAAGAACATCCTCTCCCCACAGATTACAGAACACAACTAATTAAATATTTTGAAATATAAACCGTCACTTATTGCAATGGATTGTAATAATACTATTCATTACAATGAATTATTTTAAACATAAGTATACTAAATTTCTATTGAATCTCAACAAAGTTGTCTGTCTCGTGTTTCATTCTTGGTCCACATTATTAATGCTGTTACGTTTGCCATTGGTTGATTTTATTGATATTACAATTTTATTTATTTGTAGTTAATCTATTCATATTTTTATATTCTTGGCTATGTGTGTGGTCCTTTGAACCCTTACATTTATATATCGAGTATCATCATAAAAGTCAACAAACATTAAGACATACATTAATAACCCTTATCTGATACACGAAATCTATACAAATGAGATTACTAGATTTATACGATTTGAAATATATTACCAACGAATATTTGTTATTTGAATTGAAAATTAAAGCCTTTACCTAATACAAAAACATATGCAAACGAACGTATTAAATTAATGTAATTAAACAACTGCCACCAATAAGCGTTTAGGGCCTTAAATGGGATATTTTGCGCTTCAAGTCTTGGCCCCATCAGTATAAACGACAATATTATATCCTCTCTGCCTATTTAGAAATTCATAAAACTGCAGGATACATTTCTGATGAAGTACCTTTTTTATATAAAGTACGTAATTCTACGCAGCATCGTGTTGGATTTGGATTCAGAGTAGATAGCGATGCATTGATATACAATACATGTATAACACCAATAATGTTTATTCATTTTTGAACAGAATTCGTCGAAATCAAACAACTTGTAAAAGCAAAAGAGCAGGTTTATGCTCATAATAGTGGTTCAGAGTAGTATAGAAGAATAAGTTATATGTTGCGTGACCTGATATGGCTGACAGTTTAACAACATATCCACATAGCAGACCGTCATGCCTATAATGGAGAGAGGTGGTTCACCAGATGTAGCATATAAACTAAGGTTGGCGCTAATACGAAACATTTCTAGAGATAGAGAATGGTATTCAAATTAGTGATCTAACAGAAGATTAAAATTATTAACATAATCCAGCATAGATGCTGGACCGACTATGACTACCCTGTTGACTTCTCAGAAAATGGAGGAGAGATAGCCTAAAATTTGTAAAGAATGTTCACATTTATCCGTAAGGAGAGAAATTGAGCGTTCCAACTTAATTTACGATAAAAATAACCTAAAACGATATTAATTCACAAATATTATCCTAGTTCTTCCAAAAAATAAAACGTGAAAGGCATATGACTACTTTCGGCGTCAAAAATTAATAAATTTGCTTTTTCATCTGAACATTTAAAGTCATGCAAGATATTCCAATGTATAGCAATAAAACAGGTTGTGATTCCCGTACAATGATACGTCGACTTATGGTGCAAACAACAAAAGCATCCACAAATAAATAGGAAATAATGCTAGTAGGGATACCGAAGCCAGAGATTTTATAGCTTTAGTATAAAGCGCTACACTTATTACAGAGCTCTGGGGGGGGGGGGGTTCCAAGTTCATATCTAAAAGGAAATGAAAGACCAGTACCTTTCGAACAGAATAGCCTATCCGCTGTATAGTTTTTAATAAAACGTTGCACATGACCTCGAGGTTCCAATCATAGTATGCAAGAGATGACATAAGACCTTCTCCATACACAAACATACGGGAAAAAAAAGTGATGTGTTGTTGATTTGAGGGAAAGTATCTTGAATAGTAAAAGAGAGGGCCACCAAATGATTAATAATTGAACTTTGTCGTCGAAATCCATGAATGGGCGTAAACAGATTATGTGTTTCTAATCAGTAGTTTAGGCTTTTACTTATAATTTTTCAAGGAGTTAACGAAATGGTCAATAATTTGATGCTTTTCTTAGTTATTTTCCTGGTTTAAGAATTAACATCACATTAGGTATACGCCAACATTTGGAAAGCAATCCGTTGTCCAATCGAAAGTATGCGCATATAAAAGGTATGGGTTTGAGAAGAAAGATGTAACATTTGATTGTGTATACGGCCAGGACACGGCATTGTATCTTTAAATGTCAATAAGATAATTAGGAATGTGTATCGCAAAGCAATGTTATAAATGAAAGACAAGTTCTGAGATTGTATCCGCCACATCGTGAGAAATCGAGGAACACTGAGTTGGAAATACTGAAAAACATTTCTCCCTAAGTATTGGCGATAAGTTAGCTGGTCAGTAATAACAATGTTGTTAGAAAGTAAACCAATGCAGTTACCGAATGGTTTGCCAGTCATTACCACCCCCCCCCCCACCTTTTTGCGATATATAGGAGGCAGTCGACAATTAATGTATATTCTGCCAAGAAGGCTTTTTTACATTTTTAATAGCACTTTTTCAGCTGGAAAGACATTTTTAAATGCAATAATATTTTTTAAAGTAGGATATAGCTAAAATGCCATAAGACTGTTTGGGGAGTTTGTATGCGCTCTTTTGTCCACCACGGTACTAGAACAGCTGACTTTGAGAAGAGTAAATGGGGGTGCTAAGCTAAGCGAATTGAATAATTATTTTCACAAACATTTTCATTCTTCGATGAATGATAAGTAATATCACGAGAGAAAAAAATAAGATTTGAAAATTATGCTCAATCCGGTTTTTGAAATATTCATTTAATATATCTTTGCTGATGGCGAAAGTGTTAGAATAGGGAAATGGTCACATAGATCTGAAAAGGTGAGTTAAGTACAATGTGAGAGAAATAGATACAAGAGAATGTATATGAGGATATACCAAGTAGGTGTTTGGCAAACCTAATTTCATGTCAAGGAGATTAACAATTTGCCTCTTGGGTGGTTTTCCTCTCTTTCCCACAAAGAATGCTGTGTATTAAAAGCAGCAATGGGTTGCGAAGCTGAGATATAAAATCAAAGATTTGGATAGAGAACATAGTATTTTAAGAGGGAAAATAAACGTTACAAACCATATAAGCAGTAGAACCAAGTGTAACATGTGTTGCAATGGCTTGAAGAACAGTGTCAAGGTCATATTAAATGAGATTTTAATGTGAAGAGCAACACCCCCATGCGTACATTTGTTTCACCCAGAGTAACATAAAAGCGGAGGAAAATATAACTATTAAGGTGAATGAAACAATTGGGCAAAGTTTCGTTTCTTTAAAGCATAAAATGCCCAGCGAAAAAGTGAAGGTACGAGTTGAACATCTTTGTGGGAGCGAGGACCTTGAGAGCTCAATTGTAGGAATGCCAATAATTAGTATCCATAAAAGGATATTAACATTAACTGGTTTTATAGTTTTCTTTTTACGCCTTATAGAACCGATATGTTGCACTTTATCTCCCGAATGGAATTCGATATGACGCTTCTTATCAGCCCGACAGTCTTGAGAAATCCCAAATGGACGAAGATGGAGAAAGGTCCAAATAAACATCTGTTGGGCATGTCTTTTGTTGAAGTGATCGCAAGCGAGCATGCCGTTTCTGTAGAGCTTGTGATGATAACGAAGAAACTTTTTATCCTCGAGGTAGAAGAGAAGTCTAAGGAAAAGGAGGAGGAGTTATAGGAGATAGTAGCTATTTTGGAAAATGTGAGTTGCAAAGAAGTCAATCTTTGTTAATACGGAATACGAAAATTGCTGTAGATTCGGGAAGATGTAAAAGCGTTTGTGTAGTACCCTTTTTGTTTCCACTGAAATGGCAACGCTCTTACTAACACTTAGAGCTAAACACTACTTTTCCTTAGGAAATGGTGGAATATATATCCGGACATCTCTTTGGGTTCGTTGTTCCAAAACAAATGACATAAAGGATGAAGAAATACAGGAATTTTCGTGTGCTAAATGAGCGCAAATCATACAAATAAGTCTACTTTCCGCAATTGTGATTGAAATGAAAATGCTGTTGACAGTGAAAAATAAAAAACACAAAAGCAAAAAACAAAATCAAAAGTGGTCGTATATACGGACATCGTGATATGGCTTCATATCCGGCCAACGCCTTAGCAGGAAGCTTCAGGAGAATGCGAGAAAGATTATTCGACTAGGCAATAAAGTTTCTTCACGTTGTACCATGATCCTCTTTACTGCAATAACTTTCTGCTGCGAAAGTTATTCTCCACGGCAAGTGCTTGTCTACTCGGATAGAATACGTATGCAAACGTGAAACTTTTGGTAACATTTCTGCTTAACACATCATTAACTGTTTCAATCAAAAGATCCTTTTGTATCCGTTTACAATCGCTCTCTGGTTCTGCAATTGCATAACAAAAGGGTTTACCGTTCGAAATAATTGACCTTCGTCAGTTCGAAATATAATAATAACAACAACAACAACAACAATAATAATAATAATAATAATAATAATAATAATAATAAACAAAGATTACTACATTCATTTGAGATTAACTATATCTATTTCTTCATTCTGTGGCACAATGGCCCGCTTTAACCCAAGACGGCAGGTTTCTAGTCATATGGGGTTGGCAAACAGCAATGGAGAGAGCCCCTAAAGCATCAGAGGCTTTGTCTTCAACGTTCAAAACTTGACATTATTTCCGTGGTGAAATAGTCAGTTCCAACCCAAGCATCAATCCCAAACTTGGAGGACGGCAGCTTGGTATCCCAGGATCGAATCACCATACTAACTAACGGTGGTTTAGAGAAAATATTAGTTTTGGAAATTAAAGATAAGATTAGATTTTATTTCCTTTGAAATTTTAAAAGTTTTATTATTTTGGTTTACAAGACTAAGACTAATGCTTTGTTTAAACCATTAAAACTTATGTTAATATATCTTTGTATTTTGTTTATATGTGGTCTATGGGTCTTTGTAAGCCCCTGGTTTATATGGTTTAGGGAATCTGATTACATGAAACGTTCATACTTACATGTGAACAGAACTGGATCATAAAGAAAAGGCAGGTTTAAACTTGGCCATCACTTTAAAGTTCATATGAACAATATGCTTCTGAACCTCTTGACATTAAGCTTACGACGATAAAACATTTTGTGAAGATTCTGAACTACGAAGGGAATTGTTTCAAGTATATTTGTAACAAAGAAAAATTTTACTTAGCAAAGTTGAAGGAGACCAAAGCAATCATGCTTTCTGTCTAAGACAATGGATGTTGAGCTGAATCAAACAAGCACAGTATTCTTGAAGTCCACTTGATAGTACTCTTTAGTTCAAAGTCCTGTAAAATTCATACAAGCATTGATGTAGTATACTTAGTCATTAAATTGTTTATATTATGCATTCAGTTTAAAAAAGTTACTTATAAATAAGAACATCCTTCTTCACATTTAACTGAACATTTTATTAGATGTGAGAACTCTTATTTTCTAAACACTTGTGTGTGCTTTTGCTTTTGAAGAGAACTAAGTTATTGACTTTAGCTTGTATTCTTCACAGGGTTCAAATGTAAATTTGGGTGAAGCCTTACAGTTCCTTCGTGAATATGACCGAGAAGCATCTGGTATGTGTTTTCGAGTTACATCAGCTCAGTGGAATCATAGTACAAACATCACCGACAATAACAAACGGCTCATGGTAAGTATTATTTAAAAAACATATTTCAATGCTGTAGTTTTGCTTTGTCTCTATCTGATCTGAATTCCAAACTGCTGTATTAGAAATTTGAGTACAAAACAAACCACATGTGATACATAATTAGTACTTTATAGGAATTACTGAACATATTTTAAACATGATAATTGTATCTTCTTCATAGGCCATTGTTGGCTGAGAGGGCTTTAGCAGCACATTCCCATATTCTTAAGCATAAATGTATCATGGGGAAGGAGGACCAAATTGCAAACTACATTTTTGTATCCACAGGTATATTTGGGTTTGGTAAATCAAATTCAATATACTGTAAATAAATATATTTATACTTTTCTCTTCCTCTCTTTCGGCAGGCTGCGGTGAATAACACCTTACCGCCGTCGCTATAAAATCAGTAAAATTTACAGTAGGGTTCTGAGGCATTATATTACAACTCCATTTTACCTGGCTTAGAAGGGTATAATGGGGGGTTTCCCTCTTATAAATGAAGGATGGAGGCGAGAGACGTGTTATTACCTAGTCATTCGTTAAGTAGATCGCCAGACAGGAAAGGGGAGAGATCGGACAAAGGAAGTGATGGAAAGTCGGTCAAGAAAGAAAGAAGAAGAAATAGAAGTTATTGAAATGGAGACCAAAGAAACATTTGGAAATGAATTAACAGGGCTGAATGCACTTATAGGAAAAGAGAAGATCACCAACAATAAGAAGAGAGAAGTACATCTTCTACTAGCAAAACTTCAAAAAATGTATGAATATGTTAAAATTGAAGGATAGAAATCAATGGCTGAGGCGAAACTAATCAAAGAACTTCTGGAAAAGAACCCAGAACCAACAAGATCATTCGCTTAACTTAAGCAAATCATCACACCAATCAGTGCCGCCAGAGAAGATGATCAATTTTCAAAGAACAACAGAACTAAAATGCATACCCTGTTTATTTCATTTAGCAAGACCTATACTTACAACTATTTACATGCTCGATCTTTTATCAATCAATTATTCATCTCCTTTCTTTTTACATTCTGGTACTGATTTCTTTTTGTGGTCTGAATTGAACATGAACGCGCCATGGAGGTTTCCATTGCCGTGGCTCGGTGTCCTCTGTCCTGGGTTCGATACCAGGTTCCCCCGCGCATCCGGATGGTCTCTGATCTCCTAAATTTACACACTTTACTCTGACTTGGGGTTTCGCAATTTTTGCCTCAAAATATTTATCTACATTTTTCTGATTTGAAGAGGTTTGTGCCCCTGTCCAATGATGTCTTTGGATCGAATCCTGATCTCTAGTTTGTTTTCCTTCTACTTTTTCTAGACACATTGCCTGCTCCCGGCTTCTACTTTCCTCGAGTTCTTTATATCGTCCTCCTTTTTCTAAGCTTGTTTCCTTATCACTTATCGTTTTTCCCTCTGGTACTAGTTGGCTATTGTCATTTATTTCCCCTAGGTTCTCGCTATCGTCTTTCTCGGTCTCTATTTGCTGCCTATCAAATCTAAGTTCCCCTGATTTTTCTTCTAATTCCCTTTCGATATCTATACTAGGTTCTACGTTTAATTTCTGGTCCTATTCACGGGTACTAGCCTGCTCATTTTGTACATCTTGAGTTAAATTATTAACTTCGCTAAGGGTTTCTATCCAAGGCTGCTTTATCTTATTTTTAGTATTCTTTTCTAGCCTATCTACTCTATCACATAGTTCTCGCTTCATGTGTTTAGCATTTTCTTTTAAAGGTCGTTCGAAACGATCCTTTAGTTCTTGCGTCATCTGCTTTATTGATTGATTGATGCTATTTTCCCATTCTTTTATTATAGTCATTAATGTATCAAACCTATCTATACTACCCGACTCTTCAGTGGCTTTGCAAGCATTAACATTATTTTCATTCCTTTGGATTAAGTTCTGCTGATTCGCTCTCTGTTCTATCATGGGCTCGTCAACTAACAAGTTATTTTCTATTATATTACTTTCAGCCATGTTTGCCTTACACTTGTAATTTATATGAGATGACTAAAGCAAGATTCTTATATAAACTAATTGTGCAGTTCAGTTTCTCTCTATTTTAATTTCTGTTTTCTCGGTTGTGCTGGGCCGATGTTTACTTCTCGCCTCCAGTCTAAGAGCTTCCACGTTGGGATGCCATATGGAGCAGTATTAAAGGTGTGGGTGCGTAGTTTTGATTATGATAGTCCCATGTCGGGCGCCAATGTGTAGCAGTATTAAAGTATGCGGGAGCGTGAGTTTGTATTATCAGCGCACCCGGCTGGAGCATCGATCTGAAGCTATGATACGGCGGATGCAGCTGGTCGCTGAATAGTCGTTTCATCGCTGTTGCCCACTGATGCTCCGCCTAATGGGGTTTGAGTCGGGGACTTTGAGTATCTCAAGGTTCGTTGTACTGGAGGTTTTGGGACTCGGAGTCACCGGGACGAGAAGGTTTAGACAACAGACCACAGAGAAAAAACCCAAGAGCTTCTCTAACTCATAGTTTATTAATAACACAATATAACCATTCGACAAGACTGTCCGCGGAGACCCGGGCTCTATCTTTCTGAGTGCCAAACACTTGAACTTACTTTACGTCTTACTGACTGACCCACTGACTGTTACTAACTGACTGACTTATGGTCTGACTTGTACCTGCTTTCGACCGAACTTATCTTTTACTAACTTATTCTTGCTCCTCGACTGAATGACTGACTTATTCGTACCCGACTGCCTTGTTCGTACTCCTCGACTGCTGGACTGACTTATTCATTCCCGACTGACTGACTTATTCGAATCCGACTGCCTTATTCAAATCCGATTGACTTTACTGATCTCTGGCCGTGACTTTTGGACCAATAAGCCATGCCCTTCACGAAAAATACTTCTCTATTATCATAAATTAAACTTTACTTCTAGCTTCCTGATTGGCGATTATTCAATACAGATTTCTATGTCTATACGCTCTGATTCGTACACTTGTGGACGATGCCTATTGGTTACCTATTTTTCTCCACGCCTACACTTTTTAGTTTTTATTGTCTCTTTCTGGCTTTTCCCGAGAAGCTTCCCTATCATAAATTCTGACTCTCACCCTTTATTCTACTCCATTTGTCCCTTTGTATCTGTGTGCTATTACTTAGACAAAAGATGTTTCAGCCTCTGGTACCTATCTTTACTTTCTGGGAAATTTTGGGCACTCTGTATTATTGTCTTGAACTATTTTGTAATTTCCATTTCTGAAGCATTCTCGTAAATCTGCACTTCTCTTTTATCCTTAGCCCCATTAGTTGCCAATCTAGCGTGAAAATGGAAATAACCCTTTTTAAAACTACATTGTCAAGGTCCGCTCTAAAGCATTTACAGATGTTAACAATTCTCAATCTTTTCTCTACCTGCTAGAACTTAGGGGCCTTCCCCGGGACAGTCCGTCAGTTTGATACAGTACAACTCTTGTACTAAAACAACAAATCGTTTTCCTGTCTTAAGGTTTGTAGACAATTAACACACAAGAGTCTCAACCAGGAATTCTGAAATTTTGCACAAAATATTAGCTCCAATATTTATACAATGAAATATAAATTTTAATACATATATATGTAATATTAATACATATGAAATTACTGAAGAACTATAATTTTGGCTCCACTTCTGACGCCAAAGCATTGCAGTAAACATAACGAAAAACCTTAAACCTGCACAGGAAAAAATAAAAATCCATAGCTGGGGAAAATGTAATAATGGAAACGGAAACATAAGAAGATCTAAATAAAGAAATAAACAACGAAAATCTTAAAGGGAAGGATTTCAAGATGTAACCACCAAAGAAGAGGACCTTCTTATGGACATGTACGAAGTATTAACAGCTATCGATGAAGCACTTAGGGAAGCAAAATTTTGAAAAAGAAATCTCCAAAAAGGAATTTGATAAGAAACTCAAGTTTAGGTTTAAAATTGGATGTAGGAACGGAGTAACTGTACACCACGTGTTGGAGGTATCAGCCAAATTGAGAAAATTGATCATCCCAAGGGGCAGGATGTTTATCGGCTTGCAATCAGTAAGCACAAAGGACTTGCACTTCAGTAGCTAAATGCCTAAAATGTTACTGTTACTGTTTTGGACACGTGGCTAACTGCAACAAAGATAAAACAATTTGTGTTCATTGTGGTGAAGAGGAACATGAACGGAAAGAATACTCAAAAAACGACCAACAACCTACCTGCATTCCTTGAGTAGGAGAAACAAGAAATATGGAGGGGGAAAAAAACGAGTATCCCACCTATAAACTGATGTGGGAAAGAGTTATCGCCAGGACGAATTATGGATTAACATGTAATCGAATTGAATAATAAGAAACCTAAAAGAAGAAACACTCCCAGTAGGGTCAAAAGAAACTTAAAAAGAGTCGTAGCATATAAATTAAAGCTAAAAATATGACACATACAGCAGAAATCGGGACACAGATAGAAAACGAACCCTCAGGAGAAGTTTTGACAGCCAAAAGAATAGAAAATCAGGAGAGAATATTAGGTTATATACCACCCCTATCGCCACAATTACGAATCCAAAAAACCGATAACGAACTGGGCATAAAGAAAAAGAAGAGGTTAACTATAATGTCTTATTACATGAAGAGTTAAGTAAAGAGGAGGAAGAGAAATCCGATAAAGATGAAGAAAAAGAATCAGAAGATGAAGAACAAAGTGGCCCATGAAAGAAGAGGCGTAGTAATTTTTTAAAATGTCTATGATCAAATAGAAATAAAAACTCCAAAGCCAATACAATATCAAAAACAACCACCATAAACGACGAGTATAATAGTGATTTTGAAGAATTCGAAGAGAGAGAAAACAACAATACAGAAGAAGAGAAAGAGGAAGAGGATAACAACAGTAAAGATGTAATAAATTATATTTCAAGGCCAAGCTTGAACGACGAACGATTACTTTCAACTCAAACTACTGCTGACGACATCAAGATTCCAGATATAAACCGGATATATGCGGACTTCGACGTCAAGTTACAGCTGAGTCGACTGCAAGAGCGAAGAAAAACAGCTGGCTTGCGGTATCACGCGCAAGTTACATGAAAACGGCGACTCGATACTTTTTCCTGTACCTGACGCTATCAATCGCGTCGATAAAATCACAAAGCATACGAACCCAGTTGAATTACTTAAACTAATAAACGCAGAAGGAATGATAACTTGGATCTTAACGAAGAGTATAAACATTTTGTATTGTGTTGTGGCAGAATTGTTTTTTATATAAAACAAAGTTGGCCTAACTGTTATGTGCAAATCAGACGTATTACATATCCCAAAAATATTCCAAAAAATGAACCCGTAAGATCCATCTCTTCTTCAATGTCAAATCACCTTCCAAAACTAAATATTCCTCCATGAAACAAAACACCCATAAAACTAAAAGTTTTAACCAGGGAAACAATCCATTCGGTACTTTTATATAACTAGATAGGAATGTAAAACCTAAATCTAAACCAAAATCAACAATACCCATTAAACCCAAACAAAAATTTTCAAGACAAATAATATTCATAGCAAAAGGATCCTTAGAATTTACAAACATTCAAGAGAGGTAACCGATCAAGAACCTAGGACGGGTACCAAGCATCACTACTTTTCAAACTCTGGGCATGATTCACCTACAAGAAAAAATTGCAGATTATGAAAAGTTTAGAGTAATTAAAATTGGACAAATAAACGCCCAGAAATGTAAACAAGTGATGTCAGAATTAAAGATATCTGCAGAAGAACTGAGATTAGATCCTATTATGCATTCAGGAACCTTATTCCTTTAAAGGCAAAGTAGCACATACCCCAGTAAGAGCACAAACAATGTCATAGAGAAAATCGTATGGCAGCAATTATAATATATAATCCAAATTTACAAATTGTCAATATAACACAATTAGGAGACACACACTCAAACTGTATTGAAGTAGCACACGACATCGGTAACTTTATTCTAACAAATCAATAAATTCAATACAGCCATCCGATTGACCCATATTATATAATAATAATAATAATAATAATAATAATAATAATAATAATAATAATAATAATAATAATAAAAAAGAGATCAATAGCTCTTTTAAAATGTTGAGCAAATTTTTACAAACGGCTGCAATGCCAAATTCGACTGGTGATATAGTAACACCAAAGACGAAAGAGGTGAAAAATTGGAATAAATTATTTCAGAACTAAATCTATTTATCAAAAATTAACCAAACAATCCTCATGCTTTCGAAAATAGAGCAGGTGCTACTACCTACATTGACATAACTTTATGTAAATTAAGCTCAAATAATAATAAGTCAAGATATAACCACTAGTGATCATAGTTTAATCTACACGAAAACCAAAAGTTAAAGAAGAAAGAGGAGATAAAATATATAATTGCAGAATCTTCTGAGACAGGAATTTGAAAACTCAAAGCTACAATACAAAGGAAAATCTATTGATAAGGATGCCAATAATCTTGTCCAAACAATACGAAAGGCGATAGATAAATCTGTTTCCACAACCAGATCCAATAAATGCTATGATGCTATTTGAATGGACGCACTGCAAAAAGTAAGAAGCAAAGTAAGAAAACTAAGAATTTATCAAAGATCGGTAATTGCGGAAGAAAGGGAGAGAAACCTAAATAAATATAGAGAAGTCCAAAAGAAATATAAAACCATCTTAGAAGAAACAAGAAAAAACTCATGAAAAACTTTTGTAGAAAAATAATTAAACACCAATATATGGGAAATGCTCTATGAAATAATTATGGAGAAAATTAAGAAACCAAAAATTCTGAACACATTTAAAAAAGACAATGGAAAAGACTTCAGATTGGGAAAAATTGGTAAATGTTCTTTTGGACAAGTTACCTCCCAGGATGATAAGAGTACAGATAATGTTCTGCATATTCAAAAAAGAGTAGATATGAACACCATATATGGAAATAATAGACTAATCTACCCTTTTGATACTTTGGAAATTAAACTACCTATAAATAAGCTAAAAGAAAAAAGCAGCAGGTCCGGATGGTATAACCAATGAAATCCTGATGAATTTGGAAGACAAAATTAAGCCGTTTTTATTTCGAATTTTTAATGATTGTGCATGGAAAGGACGCTTTCCCTATTGCTGGAAAGCAGTTAAAGTTATATTTAAGAAAATTGTCGACAAGGATCCTACGGAACCCAAGTCATATAGACCTATATGCCTCCTAACTACTCTTGGTAAAATTTTAGAAGAAATCGTTTGTAAAAGACTAAAAGAATTTAGGATCATGACAGGTATGAAGAACAATCAATTCGACTTTAGAAAAGAAAAATCGACACAGGACGCCATAAACCATCTAATGAAAAAGATAAATAGCTCAAATTCAAAATACTTACTTGGAATTTTGATAGACTTTTCCGGCGCTTTCGGTAATTTATGGTGGCCAGTATTATCGAGAGATTGCGAGAAAAACGCCTCCCTAAATGCCTATATGCAATATTAATAGATTACTGCAAAGACAGAAGGGTTCACGTAAAAGGTACTGAAGAAACAATTTACAGGAATATAACTAAGGTTTGTCCACAAGGTTCGATTTTAGGACATGGGATATAGTTTTGGAGACTCTTTTAGATGAATTAAACAACGACGAAAATGTGATAAACACCATCTCGTATGCAGACGACATTTTATTCCTAATAGAAGGGAACAATAGAGCAGATATAGAAAGAAGAGCAAATAGCTAACTAATAAATTAAGTAACTGGTGTATTAAAACTAAACTCCTTGTCGCTCCAACTAAATCAGGCTACATGCTCTAGAAAGGAAAGGAGATCCATGTATAAAATACAACCAAAATATTAGACACCAAAAAGAAGCAAAACATTTGGGAATTTATTTAGATGAAAATTTCAAATTTAGGAAACATAATGAATACGTACAAAAAAAAATGTCATGAAGAAATTAGCTGGGCTAATTCAGTTACATTTTAAAATTCCATTAAGCGCCATATCATATTGAAGCAGTTTTGCTTCAATAATGACTTATGGAGCAGAGGTATGGGCTCTGAAGATGAAGGATGTCCAAATAAAAACTACTAAGAAGATTACCAAGGAAAGTGTTCACAGGACACATTACCTACTGTGGCCTTTTTAGTAGTTACAGGAATTTGGTCAATTGATTTATTAATTAAATTAACAGGATCTGTTTGTTGGTTAAAGAAAGGTAACTTGAAGAAAATAAATTTAATAATTGACAGTCAATGCAACAACCTACAGGAAATAAAACACAAACTTAGAGTACACTGGCAGCACGAATGGGAAAATACCGAAGGAGGCTCTTTGAGAGATTAAAGCTAAAATTCATACAACCTACCAAGGTGCATTACATAACTGAACTTATTTAAAAAAAATAATAACAGAACACAGGACGATATATGTAGAATTTGCAAAACACAGGATAATCCTGAGCACGTATTATTTGAATGCACACGCTATCTAGAACAGGTGAGAGAAGAAAGAGAAATTTTAAGTGACCACTAGGTGGCACATATGCTTATAAATAAGGGCCTATATAAACTCTTGAGCAGATTGCACTCAAAATAAGTAATCTAGCACGGGAAGAGGTGATACCACAAGAACAGATAATAAGATTAACGAAGAAGCACAAGAAGAAGAAGAAGAAGAAGAAGAAGAAGAAGAAGAAGAAGAAGAAGAAGTAAGATCAGAACGCATACGTATACAAAGACAATCCCAAAACGCAACTTATTTAGCAAGAATAGAAAATATGCAAGACAACTTTATTAATCAACAGGATGAGACTGGTAGAGGAGAAGATGGTGAGGAAGAAAGGAGTGATGACGGAGAGGAAAATATTTAAACTTATAATAGACGGAAATAATTTGGATTGCAACCGGAAGGATAGAATAGGGAGGAAGGAGAAGATTTTTACCTATAAGTGATGTAAGTGATGAAAACGAAAAATTATGCAAATTGCAAGAGGAACTTTGGACGAGTATAGGAGAAGCAGAAAAGGAACGGAAGAGACAAATAACAGACAGGGGGTAGAAGAAAATAGAGAAGAGTACAGCGCTGAAGAAGAAGAAGGGGAGAGAGAGAGAGAGAGAGAGAGAGAGAGAGAGAAGTAGAAGTGACGGGGTAATGGAAGTATATAGTAGATTAAGTGAGCTGGAAGATATAAGTAAGATAGTTAGGGTGAGGAAAGTGCTGGTTACCAGTACCTTACCGTTTGGTTTCCGATGGATTATTTTAGTCTACCGGTTATTGTTAAGTATACAGGCTTCCGGTAGAATTGTCATTTTGTTTAATTTAGTAATTTTTGTAATTTTATAATTCTGTTTAATTTAGTTTTTAGTAGTGAAATGCTTAATTTTATTTTATTATGAGTTATAATTTTGATTTGTTCATATAATTATAGATTTAATCTGTAGAAATATGCTGTATCGTGGGAAAAAAAAAATTTAACAAATGATAAAATTTGAAGATGCGCGTTCCGGGATAGGGAACGAGGTGCCGGGACGGAGTATTGCAGGTTTTATTTTATTTTATTTTTGTTCCTCTCTTTGTAGTGCCCTTTACAGCCCTGAGCTTTGTGAATTGAATTTAAAAAGTTCTATTAACTAGCTTATATATGCTGTTTGCAGCCTGTGAAGACAATCGTTATAGTAATGATGCTAAAAGTAATTGTCAGAGAGCTTCCTGAAAAGTAGATACTTCTGAGAAATTCATAAAAGACCATTAATATATGAAAGGCATTAAACAAATAAATTAGATAGGGAAGCAAAGTCGTTGATCTCATCGTATATTTATGACTCGTAAAAGAACCTGAAGTCTGAATACAGAGCCCTTTGAGCCAAATTTGTCGGTCATTTCACTCTCTGAATTGAATGGGACGTTAATGTTAAAGTGCTTTCTAAAATAATATAATAGAAATTTTCCTTTAGCATGTATTGCTAAAACATTGCCGATCAAAGCTGAAGCTTAAAACCACGTAAACCAACTTAGCAATACTGAAGTATACATTTTCAAATGGAATATACCTTTCACTGTCTGTTTCGAGACACTATTTCAGTTGTACATTTTAAGTTATGGCTTAAATTTGATTTACATATGAAGATTGTTTATTAAAATTTGACAATAAACACAAATAACATAAATAGGGTGTTTCCATCTCAAAATTAGAAATGTTGCACAGATTTTATTACGAAAGATAAAACCATTAATTTATAGAGCTAAAATATACTACTTAACGAACAGGAAAAATATGCATAACAAATTCTACTTCATAACACATAAAGTTATTTATAACAGAGAGAGTCTAGCAATGTGTTCCAATGAATATTTGCATAAGCAAGCATCACTTATATAAGGTAGAACAGCCTAGATACCAATGGTAAAATTACTGTGCATAGCAAGCCTGAGTCAATAATTAAGAATTCAGCCAAATCGCTTATAGTTTGGCAGTGGCCATTTTCAGATTGTGGTCCGAAAAATCTGAAATGAATAATTCTATAGTTATTCTATACCCCACTAAATTGGAGAGAATGCAACCACATATATCGGTCGGACAAAGTAACACAAGAAACATCAGATACAAAGAAACAGAAAAATCTACAATTAGTGCTCGCTTTTGTTCAAGAACCCATCAAATACATACAGAAACAAAAATATTAAAAACAGCAAGGAACCACACATAAAATTAACAGTTGGAAAATTATTTTTATATTAAAAGAAACATGTGATGAATTTCGAAATCCTATCTCAGCATGGCCTAAGGAAGTTCATCAGACAACCGGGAGAGGGAGATAGCGGCAAGGGAACACCAGTTGAAGAGCGTAGCTGAGGGTAAATACAAGAGAATTCGAAATATGCCCAGGATTTAAAAAAAAAAAAAAAAAAAAGTAATGAAGTTCTAGGGTCATACATCTAACCAAATATTCTAAAGTTTAACTCTTCCGTAACACAAGTCATCTCCTAGACAATGCATCAAAGAAACAAAGTACAGCAAAATATACTTATTTATATTGTTGATAAGGGCATTAATACTTTAGGAAAAGATGAAAATATTCCATTCTTGGTAGCGACAGCAATAGAACTGAAGTTGGGTAGGATTGAATTGTTAAGAAGTAGAGATATATTTTGGTTCTTCAGCCTTGTTCAAGCGCTGACCATTTGTACCTATACCCACGTGGGGGACCGCTCCGGAAGAAGGGATGATGTGAGAGAGACACAGAACTAGACTAGACTAGAATCGACGAGCGATTATGCACGGATGTAGGCGAAGCCCCTAACAATGTTTTCGGATAGAACATTCCGATCCCGTCCCCTCAAGGAGTTTGAGTCCCTTAGGAAGGTTGATTGATTGATTGATTGATTGATTGTTTATTATCAGAAAATTTCCTGTGGCCTTACATGGGATGGCCTCGCAGGATACAATTTACATTTATTTACAATTATCGAGTCTAGTGTTAAATTTGGTTTTGAGAAAACAACCCATACATGCCCCTTATCATGGGGCAAGAGAAATAGTTATTTATTGCAATTTATCTCATTGCTTATACTTTTCAGTGAAATTATTTACTTGGGTCTTACTGCGAAGTTATAATTATAAAATCTTATTATTAACATTATTGTGATTAATTTTTTTAAGTAAGTATAGACGAGGAAAGGGAAGGGAGGGGGGAGGGGCGGTTTGCCTTTATTTACATTGGAGGGGGGAGGGGGAGCCTATGTACATATTTACATTTTTACACTTTATACAATTTTTATTCGCTTGTATTTGCGGTGGATGGGTGTGCCTCTGCCTATTTTCTGAACGACCATATTCGGGTGGACCCGGATTTTTGCCCAGAGTGTTGATAATCTGCTGTCAATTAGCTCCTCTATAGGCTTGATCCCTGTCTCCCGATGTATGGTTTTGTTTGTGGTTATGATTGGTACGTGATACCGTTTCCTTAGTGCTAAGTTTTGCGTAATCTGGAGGGGTGCCATTACTGTTTTTGGGACGTGAGCCCATTTTGCACTGGCGTAGGTTAGTATGCTTAAGATGAATGCTTTGTACAGAATTAGTTTGGTTTTTAGTTTTAAGAATTTGCTGCGAAATATGGGAGCGCACAAAACTTTAGGCGTTGCCGCCCACGACTGGCTGTATTTCTCAGGTGTTCCCGCCACAGCATCTTAGAGTCCAGTTCGACACCTAGGTAGTGTGTATGCCGACGAAAGGGCATCTGTTTCCCGTTTATAGTCAGGTCCATGGCTGGGGGTTTCTTTGCTTTGTGAAAACTATAGGTGTACACTTAAATGGATTAATCTGTATTTTCCACGTCTGCAGCCACGTCAGGAAAGTGTTGGTGTAATTTTGTAGTCTGATGAGGCCGTGTTTGTAATTTTGGTGGTGGGCGTAGAGGACCGTGTCGTCGGCATACAGAATTACCTTGCATTGGTGATGTTCCGGGAAGTCGCTGGTGTAGACTGCGTATAAGTATGGGGCCATTATGGCTCCTTGTGGGACCCCGGCTTCAATGCAGCGCTGTGTACATTTGCTTTGGGAAACCTGTAAGTGGAACCTGCGGTGTTTCAAATAGCCGTACATAAGGGGGGCGTAACCTCGTAGTGAGGGGTTTTTGTGCAGTTTAAAAATTGTGCCCTCATGCCAACACTTGTCAAAAGCAGCCTCCACGTCGAGGAATAAAGCCAGAGTGGAGGCTCCGTTGTTAAACTGTTCGGTGACATCATCTGAAAATTTTCACAGTTGCAGCTCTGTTGAGTGATGCCTCCTGAATCCAAATTGAAATTTTGATATTACATCGTGTTCCGAAACAATTTTGTGTATTTTTGTTAGTAGGAGCTTCTCGAACAGTTTACCAACGGCGGAGAGCAGACTTGTTGGTCGGTAGCTTTTGGGTTGCCGAATGTTTTTACCTGGTTTGTGGATCATTACAACTTTCGCCTGCTTCCAGGCAGCAGGGAAGTGATGGTGCTTTAAGTAAGCATTGAATAATTTTATGGTCTGAACTAGTGCCTTGCGTAAGTCTTCATTTCGCACTCCGTCTGGGCCAGCAGCTTTGCCTAGCTTTAGTGTTTTGAGTTTGTGGGAGACTTCCTGGGTTGTAAACAGGGATAGTTTTTGTTTTGGCTCGTTGGCCTCCCATGCAAGAAACCAGGCCTCAATCTCGTGATTGTGTACTTGATTGATGCTTGGATTTTCTTTGAAGCGATGCTCGAGCATGTCTGCAAATACTTCTGCTTTTTCAAATGTTGAGAATACAAGCCCCCCTTGCCCTTGGAGAGCCTGATGTTAGTTTGCACTAAGCCGGCGCTTTTGAAGCTCCGTAGCACTTGTCACAGGGAACCATCATTGTGGATGCAGTTTTGCATCTTTTTCTCCCACCTGTCATGATTATTGGTGGTTATTTGCGCATTAATAAGTTTACGCAGCCAGTTTGCTGTAGCTTTAAATATCGGTGCTCCGGTTTGGTGCCACCGGCGTGTGCATCTTCGTCATCTAGCAATCAGGTGCTCCACCTCGGGGTAGGTGACCCATGGAGGAGTGCGCGTGGGGGGCTCAGTGCTGTTTATCTTGGCTGTCCGCAGAGAAGCAGTAAAGCTTACGACTCCCTGGTCAATTTTCTCTGTGCTGGTGTACTCCAGCTTGGGTGTAGCCAGTTTGTGCAACAGTGCTTTGTATTTGTTCCAGTCAGTCACTGGAGTTAGAGGCACGTTTTAGGCCGTGGTTCTATCCAAACGGCCGTGCACCATGAATATTATCGGCAGATGATCTGAGTCAAGGTTGTGATAAACATGTAACTGTTGTCCCACTTGCACTTGCTTTGAAATTATGAAATCTAAGATGTCTGGCTCGTAGAGTTCAGAGAAGTGATAGAACGTCGGGTCAGAGGGGGCGTGTATCTCAACATCTTCTGTGTTAAGTACAAAGTCTGCTAGAGCTGTGCCTAGTTGGTCAGTCCTTCGCGAGTTCCAAAAAGGGTGGTGGGCATTAAAATCCCCTGCTATTAGTACATTTTCTTCCAGGTCGAGAATTTTGTTGCGGTCCTCGATGAGGCCCCGGCTACCTGGAGGCCGGTATGCAGCAACCAGTAGAATAGGTTGGTTTTGTGTGCCTACTCGTATTACAGTACACTCGAGGCATTGCATGCGTGGGAGCCGTGCTCGGGCAAAAACAATATTAGATTTGATGGCAATGGCCGTTCCCCCCCCCCCCCCTGGCCTTGAGTCTCTGTCTGTGCGTATAACATGGTAATCGGGAATGTTGAAGACATGCTCCGATTTTAATTTTGTTTCCCCTATGAAAGCTAAATCCAGACTGTTTTTGCGCAGCAGCTGCCCCACTCCTGGCACTTTCAACTCTGTAACAGAACCAACGGAATAAAATGTTATGAAAAGATAGAGCAGAAATTTTGTGGAAAGGAAAGATGCAATGCATCCCAACACTCGTATTAGAGATGTGCACGGTCAAGGGCTGATCCTACCTTGCCAGTAGGCACAATGTGACGTAAGCAGCAGTCACTGTCTTCATTGTTTTGCTTGTTATCTGTGCAGAGGTGTCATAGTCGCACGTATTGAAGAACGGCATACTTATTGCTGAAGAGTGATACAGAACAATATGCAAAATGTAAAATATTTATTTGATTGTGTTTTAACGTTTTTATTTTAATTAATTACTCATACAATTATTGTGATGTAGTACGTTTTTTCATTAATGCAGTAATGCTATATTTAAGTTAATTTTGTTTATTATTATTATTATTATTATTATTATTATTATTATTATTATTATTATTATTATTATTATTATCATCATCGTCGTCGTCGTCGTCGTCGTCGTCATCAGAGCCCGATGCCTATTTGATTAAAATAGTTGGCAAAAAGGCACTTAAATTTTTGAAAAATAATAGATTAAAATAGACATTTATTAAAAGTAAAAACACAGAGTTATATCACTCATTATTAATGAAAATCTGTATTTAAGACACTTAATATTGGTCCTGGTGATGTAGTGTTAACCATACTTGACTCTTAAACCCAAGGTCGCGGGTTCAATCCCGGCCAACTCGATGAGTTTTGAGATTTGTAAAAATCCTAAGTGTGGCTTCCTTCGGAAGGGAAGTAAAACCGTGAGTCCTGTGTCATAGATTTACGGCAGAAAAAGATCCTCGAGCCTGAAAGAAAAGGCCTCTGAGCAAAATTATCTGCCGTTTCACGCCCTTAATTGAGTGGGACGCTGATGTTAAAGAGCGTTCATAAATAAACCAAATCTACAAGGCACTTAAACATTTCTTTATCGCATAATTAAAGTACTTAAGCTTATTTTTCTTGGTTACAAGCAACAAGATGTTTTTTCAAGGTATCAACTGTCATAGTCGGCCGCATGCCAGAGAGAACATTTTTCACCATGGAAAAAGAACGTTCTATTTCCACTGAAGTGATTGAAGCAAATTTAAAACAAGATATTGAAAGAACTCATATCGGTTACAGAACATTCATCTTTTAGGATATCACAAATGATCTTAAATTTTTCTAGGGCCATATTATCACGCACAACACGTTTACACTTATCACTAACACTTTTCCCTTTCTTTGCTGATATTTGCTGCAGTTGTTTTACTGCATCTTCAAAGGTCCCCATGGATGACACCAGAATGTCACCTTTGTTCTCTAACTTCAAGATTTTTTTTTAACATGGCTCTGTAATTTACTACTTAACGATGAACTTAATTGAATTAAATGTTAAATAGTTCAGCACGAACACTCCAGTTGCCTTTAACAAGTTTAACAGCAGTCATTTAACAGCTCATTTGTACATTTCATATGATAGAGAGATTTATTTTCTTCCTTTCTCTGTTACTTATCTCTCCGAGATTGGGAAACACCAATTTTGCTTTGTCATCATAAGAATAAGAGAGTTGTGTAATGGGACGCGATGGATTGTCTGCGCGCCAGCTGTGAAGAAGCGTGAAACGCGCTGTTTGCTGATCTCACCTAATACAGCTTCATGGAAATGTTGATCAAGAGGAAGTGAAGTGGTTTTGAATAGTCCTAAAGAACGAGCAAAAGATGCTCATTAGTTTCTGGTCGAGTTAATTTTCTGTTTATACGTTAATCATGTTAGTATCTCTCTCAGTTCCGTACTGAAAACATTATACGGACGATTTATTTCACAACTGTGCAGTTCTCATCTTTCTCGATTGCAATTGTTTGTTGCATTTACGCAGCTCAGAAGTTACCCCCCCCCCCCCAATTACAAATTTCTTATAATTGTCTCGTCATTTACAAGGACTATTCAAAACTACAATCTTATTTCACCTTTTCTATTTCCTGGTATTCTTATGCCCGAGGTATCGTGCGTTCTTTTCACAAGTTCTGCTATTTAAAGAGCTTAAGTGAATGGGTTGAGAAGAAATTTTTTGACTTCTTGAAAAGAAGTAAATGTATAACAAGATTCTCAATACATTTTGTGAGGTGAACATACCATTTAATTTTTATAACTTTTTTCACTTCGACATATTGAAATTCTTTGTGTGCATTTTAAAATGAGTATATAATGCAGAAAAAACCCATAATGATCCAAAACAGGCAAAAAAAAGTAAAAACGTTTAAAATAGGCAACAGAAGTCAAAATTGGAGGGCAAAGTAAAAAACTGAATCTACCGACTCCAAATGTACGGAAAAATGTTCATTTCTATCTGACTCTTAAATATATCCACCCAGATAGAAAAGGCATTTTGCCTAACTTTCGGGCTCATGTCTATTATTATTATTATTATTATTATTATTATTATTATTATTATTATTACATATGCAATTTTTTCACTTTGAAAATAATTATGTAACTCTACTTATTAATGAAATTGATAGTGGAAAAATGATAAGCTATATGATGAAATGCAAGCGTCTTTTGGAAACTTCATGATAAATTTAATAAACTAACATCTATGGATAAGGGGTATCTTAAGCCAAGCATGAGTTCCAAATAGACTTATTACTCTTAAGAGCAGTATACAATTGAAGTTGTCAGGTAAATGCAGAGTTTAATTGTTTTCACTTTTGCGAGGAACAGAATTTCCAGGCCTTCGAAAATTCAGATGTAAATTTATGATCATATTTGACAGCACTATTTATGTGAATAGTTTTTAAGAATAATAAACAGAAATAAAACCTTTTTGCGAGACTCGCTTTCTTACAGAATTCTTGTTCAAGTTTTGCATGTTTGTTATAAAAGATTGGAACCAAATATTGAAAACTTGAGAATCATTTTAAGTTAATGCTATGTCAGATTTCATCGGGAGGCCAATTAATATTTTGTGTTTCACAATGTGTCTTCTTAAAACTACTACACGGTAATATAACATATTACGTACTAATGCATGAAATATATTGTTGAATTTATATAATACGGTGCTTAATTGAACTCATTTGAGAGTCTGCCTTTAATTTCCTGCAAATTCGTGGTGTACTTGTTTTAAGTCTCCGGCCTTCACGATAATGCATTTCAAATGACGCCAAATTCAAGTATTGTGATCATTCAACCAAACATAGATCATCCACCACTGCTGGGTAGTAAGTAGTACGTCACTGTAAACAAGAAACAGATGCCTGCCATTATTGTATTTGCCTTGTGACTGACTGATATATCTTTTCCAAACTTTGAAAGAGGGAGTCCCACCTCTGGTTCATACGATGTGTTATCTTTCTTGCAATAATTTGGTGGAAGGAATTTATGGAAGGAATATGACGCAAGTCTCCCGAGAGAGCAGATTGTCATCCATGAGAATACGCATTATAGAAATTATCCTTATGTATAATTAATCTTTAAAAACAGCAAATATGTAGTAGAGAATAAGTATGATTAATTATAAATATGTATATACTGTGTAGTAATTATAAGTTCAATTTATTACCAATATTATAAATGTAGGCCAAGTAACACTTAAATAATTAACATATAAAGTATTTTCAATTATATATACATTGCTGCACTAAATATAAGAATGCTGCAGTAAAAATGATTTTACCTTTTGCTTAAGTGTGCTCGGAGTTTATTTGTCACTTTTTCAGGTAATTTGTTAAATAGTTAACATTTTAATTTATTTATAGTGTATTTCAGTGTGTTTATTCCATGTAACTGATAATGAAAATACATTTTATGAGAGTTGTAGTCATTATGATGTTTACTCTTATTAGACCATTTCTGATTGCCTTTTATATAAATAATTATAGCTGTAATGATAATACATACTAGAGTTCCATAAATGTGCGTTCCATGGTCATGTTATTTATTGCACTTTATATATCATCAAATCACTTTCCATCAAGAACACTATACCACATCGCAGCCAGCTAGATGGGTGCAGAATAAACAATTATTCTTAATTGAAAGTATGCCTCAGATATCCAGTCATATAATACTCGTATACAGAACTAAATTCTGTTGTTAAATGTCGTGAATGTGCATTCCATTTCGCGTTCTCATTTCGGCGTATCTCCAAAAGTTTGGTTTCTTTTTATAGTGAATAATATAGAGATGTTATTTAAATAGCAGACCAGCAGAGCGTGGTAGTATTCTGGGAGAAGCCGATCATCACGGCTTTGTAGATTCCAGTTTGTAGTTAAAAGGAGGCTTTGTCAGTAATTATGCGTTCATGTGTTATTCGGTGCTTTCTTTGTGTGTAAAGTGTGTGACAATTGTTCTTCTAGTTATGCTAATATAGTTTTGAAGGAGGGATTTTTATGTACAACGGCCGAATTAAGTGTCTACGGGGATTACAGTCCTCTAGACCTAGCAATGAACAACCATTAAAGAGGGAATAGGAGAGGAAAATTGACGTCACATCCACGTCGCGAAATTTGTAGCCTCTCTCGATCTCATTATCAAATAGTTCCATTTGTTCCATTTGTTCATTGATATGGAATATTAAATGACGACACTGCCAAGTTGAGGAACAAATTTGTAATGTAATTTTATAATGACGATGCCGTAGACGTTGGGTACCAAATTTGCAACGGTATCTATGTGTGCCTACGTAGATGTCGTTCCTAACTACCACCACAATATGCTCGGCTAGTTCACTGTTTGGTATTATATAATGTCTTGCAATTAACACGCAACTGTACACTTTTCTGATTAAAATGTGCTCTGAGAATATTATTAGATTTAGACTGAATACGAGACAGACGTGACGGAATTTATATTTCTCTCCCGACAACCGTGCTTTAATGGCAATGTTCCTTTCGTGGTTTATATATATATATATATATATATATATAAATAATATAAAATAAAAATAAAGTAACACTATTAACAATGTAACAAATTAACAGTAATTATGATAGAAGAAAAGGATAAAACACTGAGAAAAAGTCACACTTGAGATCGCTATATTTCGGACTCGTGGAGTCCTTCTATGGCAAGAAGACAAGTGACGGTGATAAAAGTAAATATTGAGTATCGAAGGTAACGTTATGCATGGAAACAGATGAAGCTAGAAATGAGAGTGTGGTAGGGGGTGGGATAATTACTACGTAAGATTTAAACCAGGTGGTATACGTGCTTTATGTAAAAATATAAACATATATATAACACGCTTTATTTTGTCTTATCCTGGTGTAACTGGTATAATATATTCCTTTGGGGATACTAATTCGAATTCGTGACTCCTGTCATTCACAAATAATAATTTTTGACCTGTTCCACGAAATATTAATCGCCACTTATCTTTACGTAATGTTAAATGCAGCTTCTCTTTACGGAGTACGAACCACGATTTCTTCTAGTGGAATATAAAGCACAACATCTCCCTACGGAATACAAACATAACTATCTAAACATTTTTTCAGGTAATTTGTTAAATAGTTAACATTTTAATTGATTTATAGTATATTTCAGTGTGTTTATTCCATGTAACTGATAATGAAAATGCATTTTATGAGAGTTGTAGTCATTATGATGTTTACTCTTATTAGACCATTTCTGATTGCCTTTTATATAAATAATTATAGCTGTAATGATAATACATACTAGTGTTCCATAAATGTGCGTTCCATGGTCATGTTATTTATTGCACTTTATATATCATCAAATCACTTTCCATTAAGAACACTATACCACATCGCAGCCAGCTAGGATGGGTGCAGAATAAACAATTATTCTTAATTGAAAGTATGCCTCAGATATCCAGTCATATAATATACAGAACTAAATTCTGTTGTTAAGATCTCTTACTATTACACTTTTCTTTATCTATATTAATCTTTTCATATTCTGGGCTATGTGTGTGGTACTTTGAACTGTTACATTTATATTATTAAGTATTGTCATAAAGGCCCCACAAACAAACATTAAGACATACGTTGTTATAGCCCTTATTTGATACGTGAATTCTATACAAAAAATGTGCAAAAGAGTTTATTAAATTATATGATTGAAAACGTATTATCAATGAATGTATGGAGATTTAAGTCGGATATTATAGCATTTATCTTATTTATTTATTCTGGTAGAGCTAAGGTCATTGGGTCTTCTTTCCCGCTCTACCAATCTAATAATAATTACATGAAGTTATAGCAACAATATTACATCACAACATTGATAGTAAAGTTGACAATACTCTTACACATATAAACCAATGTAAAACATTATGTAGATAAATAAATGTATGCTAATACATAAATATTGATAATGAAAAATGAAAAATATTAACTTAAGAAGAAGAAAAAAACAGGAAATAAAAGAACAATACTATACAACAAGCACCAGCAATGACAGTTTATAGTGGCAGCCTTGGGAATAGTACCATTGCAGTGCCATGGCACTATCATGACCACGCAAACAGAGGAGAGAATTCATATATATTTACCGTGCCATAATCAGAGGGAAACAGGCGCTTAAAAATTTAAATCCTCGACCACCGACCACTTGTAACCGGAGGTTTATAACTGTGGCAGTGCGGGGCACTCATTCCATAAGACACTGAATTGGGTGCGTGCGCATTTTCATGAAATTTGCTGTTTGTTGAATGGGGCGGTGTCTGGCACAAAATAGCCACGGGCAGGGATACTTCTGTTTCACTCACTCGTCATTCTGCATGTCAAACGTCTTTGAGGCCAATAACAATAAGACTATAAAAGTTCCCCTCCTATTATTTCTTTCGCTTTACTTGTTTTGTTAAGCTGTTAGTGCTTTTCTGAAAGCTATTGTGTGAATCGTAATCGTGATTGATCCATGTTAAGTGTGTTGTGAAAAAATGAATTCTGTAAGTGCTTTATTACAAACTCCATTGTCAACTAAAATAAACTTCGTGTGAAAGAATTGGGGAGGCCTATCCTGTATTTAAATATTCACCAAAAGCAACAAAGTGTTAAAGTTAATAGATCTCGAAAGTTTCTAGAAATGCATTGGAAAAATAACTGGTTATATGGTTATGATCTGAAGAATGCATTGCTTTATTTCCTCTGTATTAAGTTAGGAGGAGATCTTAGCTGGACTAAAGTGGGTGTTATGGATCTGAAACACTTATGGAACAAAATAAAAACTGACGAAAAATCACAAGTTCATATGAATAACGTTTTCAGTTTGTCTATAATGAATCAAACGAGTATTGAAAACCAATTAAATTCACATTAAAGATTCGCGATTGCTAAACACAACGAACAAGTGGATAAAACCAGATACATATAAAATTTAATTATAAATTGTATAAGATTTTGTGGGGCTAGCAGTCGTTTCGATAATGCTTCTGTGAGTGGGGGTGAATTTTGTTGATTTAATTGATAATTGATGGATTGTTGTCGATTTCCTCTTCTCCTGCAGCCTATCGAAAACTGCCTTGCTAAGCTAGCGTCAGTGAATTGCTGGAATTTTATGACCTTCACAGGCCTATGGGAGAGGACTAGGAATTATGCACAAGACGAACACGAATTGTAGAGCTTACAATGACACCATTTATTTATAATTATGTAAGTTTATCGTTCAAGGGCCGCCTTTAAGTTTTTATAAAATTGTTGAGTGTGTTTGCAACTAGCCCGGTGAATTCTAGTTTATCACTGCCCGGTCAGTGCGAACCTTTCACTATACCACGGTCCTTCTCTTTGAATATTATATTTAGATCTAGCTCCCTGTTAACAGTTTAAGTCCTTCTCCTCCAAAAACTGTGCGGTCGACTGCCTTGCTATCCTTTATTTCGTCGGTTTTTCCCTGTTACTTTACGTAATGTCAGTTACCATTTATGCCACCAACAAGGTTCCGTTGCGTCAATAGATTTTAATTGCCCGGCCTGTCCTGGGTTTTAACAAAAACTAATCCTCTTGTCCGTTCATACAATACCTAGGGACCTGACCCAATCTGTTTTCCAAATTCTTAAAGAAGATCCTTCACATGCAAAGCCTCCTACAAATACAAAAGATATATAGAACCATCTGTTTCTTTTCGTCCCGTTCCCAAAACACACTTCCTGGTTTAGGTCTAAAAGATTTGCAAACAAGTTGTTCTAATACTCAAGAAATACATAAAATGACGTAACTATTTATATATATATATATATATATATACACATATAAACTGTACAAATTGATTATAATAAGATTTATAATATATATAATTAATTATGCTAATATCAATAATATAAACACGGAGGTTGAAGCCATTTATACTGTCTCAAATGCCCACGTCTTTAAGTTTCTTGTCCCATCTGCACAAGAAAGTTTAAGACGTATTTCCGTGAAATCTAAAATTAATTATAAAAATAGTTACTCCCGTATGAACTACACAGTAAAATTATCTTTATATCTGTTTCTTCAGAATCATCTCTTATTACAGTAACATTCTAAAGTTTTTGTCTTGATATACAGTCTCTATTTTTCTTCACATTTTTTTTGTAAGTGTTCACAAAGATATCCCTATATCTAATTACACTAATTATCAACATAGAACATGGATTGTTAGGATTGGTGAATTTTGTTCTTCGTTAATGTATGCGTTTGCACTTTATACTCATTTTTATAGTACTTTCACTATACAACACTTTCATATTTTCACTCTTGTAAGTGAAATGTTGGCGTTCATTTATACACTTAATGTTACTTATTCTAGAGTAAAATAGTTTCATTCTAGCGATCTATCATGCAAGTGCTCGAGTTAAGTTATACCCTTGGTATAAATAATGAGAACATATAATTGAGATAAAAAATATGCCAAACTATTTATTTCCAATAATATAGCATTTCTTTGAATTACCTCTTTTGACTTTCCTCAAGTGTTTTAAAAGGACGTAGTAACTGTTTATGGTAATTACCTATTACTTTTCTGGTTTTATGGTTCACTAACTCAAAGGTATGTTCCCCAAATTGTTTCTCAATTTCGTAAGGTCCTTTGTAAATTAATCCCATTCTGTGACAATACCCTTTGAGTCGACTAGACAAATATTTATCCTTGACTGGAACTAGGTCTTTAATTGCGGGATTCCATTTATGTTTCCTCCTTTTTACTTTTGCGAGGCGCTTCTCTGCCTTATGCCTTATTCTGTCTAGCATTTTCTGGCATAATTCTTCGTCGGTCATCTGTTTCTTTCCGGTCGGAAGTGCAATGGGTAGTTCAGGTATAAGAATGCCTGGTTCCTGGTTCATTATGGCTTTTACTGGAGCTACGCGTGTAATAGGATTCATAGAATGATTTATAATACGTTCTATTATGGGACAGTAAGTCACCCAATTGGACTGTTGCCTATGGCAAAGAATACGGAAGTACGTTGAAACGTCCTTCAAAGCCCGCTCCGCGGGGTTACCTTGCGGGAAGTACCAGGAGCAATTATAAAATTTTATTCCGTGTTGCTCTAATGTTTGTCGGAAAAGTTTACTCTTAAAAATGGTGGCATTATCCGATAATATTGCTTTTATATGGCCATAGTTCCTAATATAATCAATCGTCTGTTATTTTCCTCAAACATGCTTTGCTTGTAATTGCCTTTAAAGGATATATTTTCACAAATTTTGAAAAGACATCATATAAGATTAATACATATCTATGTCCAAACTGACCATGCGGTATCTCTCCGTGTGTATCCATTGTTACTAGTGCTCGCGGACTCTCTCGGATAATGGTTTTAGGCTCGATGTCATATTTAATATTAAATGGTTTTGCCTTCTGACAAAGTTCACACGCGGCTATGATTTTTCTAGTTTTCTTGGCCAAATGCTTCACATAGAAATTCTCACCTATATTTAAACATACTCGTTCTGTTCCCGAATGAATCATAGAAATATGAAAGGCTTTAATTCATTTGTAGACCATCTCTTTTGGGATGATAGGCTTCCATCGTTGCTCATCTTTTCCATGTAATTTATACAAGATATTATTTCGCCTTGCTATGGTACCAGAGGTACAAGTGTTTAATTCCGGAGCATCTATAATTAATTGGTTAAGCTCATCGTCAGCTGCTTGTAATTGGGCCAATTTTGGAAGTCCTTTCTGATGGATCTTTCTAGGCTATTATCCAACTTCATGACGGTGATCTCATAGTTTGGATTATTAATGGCTTCAGGCATGCTTTCCCTATGCTTTAACCGAGAAAGCATATCGCTGAAGATGTTATTCGTCCCCGAAACATGCTCAATAGTAATGTCGTATGCCGTATTATTTCGTGAATGTATCGCGAGATATGAGAGTTAGTAAGTTTGCATCGATGAATGAAAGAAAGGCTTATGTGATCGGTTCTCAGAATAACTTTCTTGTTGAATGTGTACATTCTAAACTTTTGTAAACCAAAATACACAGCAGCGATTTCCAATTCTGTGATGCACGCATTCGCTTCCATCTTGGAGCATTCTCGACAGGCAGTTGCTATCACGTGTTATGATGAATCTTCGTGTTGTTGTATCAACACGGCTCCAAATTCTTTATATGACGCATCTGTATAAATTAGGTATGGCAGGTCGTTTCTAGGTCTCTCCAGTAGAATCGCCCGTTGGAAAAGCTTTTTAATATTTTCAAAAGCAGTTTGCTCGTTCTGTGTCCATCGCCATTTTGTTCCTGATTTTAACAATTCTCTTAATGGCGCTGCTATAGTGGTATAATTAGTAAGAAATCTAGATTGGTATTGAAGAATTCCCAAAAAACGTCTCAACTCTTTTAAATTTTGTGGTCTCTGGATTTCTAGTATTCCCTCTACCTTTTCGGGATTGGGTTTGATTCCCTGTTCTGAAATGATGAATCCCAAGAATTTAGTTTCTTTCTTAAAGAAGGCCGTCTTTTTTTAACTTTACTGTCATACCGCTTTCTCGTAATTTAGTCAAAATATTATCAATATGTTCTATGTGCGTTTCTACATTATCTCCAAAAATTAAAAAATCGTCCACATATTGGGCGGCATATTCTTTAATGGTGTCTTTAAAAATTCCATATAAGGCCCTAAGTAGTCCGCTTCCGCTTGAAGAAAGATCAATTGCGCATCTTTTGAATTGGCAAGTCCGTCCATTGTGAAGAAACGCAGTATATTTCCTCACACTCTTCTCAAGCGGTCTGCCAGAATGAAGCGGTTAAACCTAAGCTGGAAAAATACTTGCCGCTAGTAAGTCTTGTCAGCACATTATCAACGGCAATTGGCTGAAAATTGTCCGGCACTGAATAACTATTCAACTTTCTCGCGTCAAGAGTGACACGTAGTTCCCCATTATCCTTACGGACCCAGCATAGTGGATTGATATAACAAGATTCCGATATTTCTATAATTCCGTCTCGGAGCATGGAGTTAATAACTTCGTCCGCTTGATCACGAATAGAAATTGGAATCGGCCGGTGCTTGTGTGTATATGGTGAGATGTTCTTGACCTCGAAATGGTGAATGTATTTTGTGCACTTCCCCGGAGTTTCAGAGAAAACTTCTGAGTTGTTTATAAGTACCTGCTCTAACTGTCTCTTTTGTAGTGTGTTCAGACCGTGCGCCGCTCTGGCTTTTTCCCTCAGTAGTTCCAACCGTTTTTTATGATTGTCTACTCTCAAGCAAACGATATCTTTCCTGTGGTCCAAATCACTATTTATCTTGTTTAATATTATTGATGTCCTCAAGTTGTCCTGGCAATCTCCGCAGAATGTTTTAGGATGACTACACATACTTTCATCGTCTATCGGGATTGTCTCATTCTCTTCATTTATTTTCATTATCATGTTAGCTAAACCAATATTAATCTTTTCCACAAAAAAACACGTCATCATTAATTTCCTGGTAAGCAGATAACGATATTAAATTTCCTTGGTTTTCTTCATTATTAAATGGTGCTGATATTAAAGTCGACGACTGATGAATTGCAATTATTTTATGTTCAAAATTGATCACCGCCTTCCAAGCGAAAAATGCATCACATCCCAATATGATTTCTGTCGTTAATCTCGGGTCAATTAAAAACATTATTTCAAAAATATTTCCCAAAATTTCTACGCTTATTATAGCATGATATTTTACACGTTCCTTACATTTGCCTACTGCAACAGAGCAGTACACTCCACATTAGGGTAAGCACATAAGTTTCACTTTATTGGCAATTAGCTTCTCGTAAAAAGTGTAGCTACACACACTATTAGTGGCACCGGTGTCAATCAAAGCATAAGCTCGGATATCTCCTATCTGAACTTTGATCTTAGGTGTTTCAAAGTTTTCATCCATCTCCTCTTGGTTCGACAAAATATTCCTTTTGGATATTAGATTTGTTTGACCCTGTTGGCGTTCCATTGTCCTGTCGTCCGGTAAGCCTTCTTTCCTCCCCTGTTCTACTCGGTTCTCTGAGAACGGGAATCGGAGTTTTCCTGCTCTCGATCAGTCGATTGATGACCTTGAATTCGATCATTTTGGATTACTTGATTCGGTGATCTTGACCTTACGTATTCTCTACTTTCTGGGATTCTGGCGTTTCTTTCATCAGGCTTCCTCCAGTAGACTTGCTGATTTCTTGTGTGTCTGGCAAATATAGGTGTCTGCTGCCATGTTCTCGGTTCTCTCCTTCATCTCCTCGGAGATTCTTCTCGAGTCCTGTAATCGTGGTATGACTGTGATCTTGTTTGATGTTCCCTATAATCTCTTCCTGGTGCATCACTTGTATGACATTTATCTGGGGCCTGCTACTATTCATGTTCTCCCCATTCGATCTGAATCGACGCGAACTTGCCCCGTTCCCGTGAAAGTTTTGCCTCGACGTGTGGTAATTTTCTCGGTATTGCTCATACCTGGTGTCTCCTCTTCTATGGTCCTGGTGATTTTTTCTATGTACGTCAAGCGCCGTCAAAAGCTCAATCATCTCTGAAAAGTTGACCGGCTTAGCAACTATCAGATGATTCCTGATGTGCTCGGGAAAGTGATTAGATACCAGCGTCATTAGTTCTCTATGGGATAAGGGTGGATCTAAGCGTCTATTTTTCTTTGCTACGGCAAGGAAGTAGTCAACCATATTAATTCCTGTTCTAGAATCATACTTCCAATTAGAAATATCTAAACGAATGGAATTTTGGTGTGATGGACTCCAGTAACGAGATAGGAACAATACTTTGAAATCATTATAAGACGTGCAATCAGATTACGTAAGTTTAAACCAATCTGCCGCCGACCTTTCAAATTCTTTCTTATAAAGATGATCTTCATCTCTTCTGGCACCCCTTTTATGCGAAAATATTCGTCCATTTCGTGAAGAAACCACTTTGGATTGTCATTTCGTTCCTCATAAAAATTTGGTGGTGTGAATTCGTTAATCAGTTGGCTAGGCCACGCACAGTATGACATATTGGGTATGCATTGATTTGTTCCGGCTTTATTACACATATTATCATTAGATATACATGAAGACAAAAGTACATTTGCAACAGGAGCACTTACATTCACACAAGCCCTGGCCGAGGTGTCCGACAAAGATTCATTGACCTCTGTCGTGTGCAAATCACCTGTTCGTGATTCGGGCATTACATTAGGACTATTACTTAGACTAGGATCAGTGTCAACTACTCTACCACTACTTCTATCATTGCTTATCTCAGCGACTTTCTCAGATTTTTATCTAAAGATTGAATAATTAATTTTACTGAACTCAATTCTTGATTAAATTGTTCCTCTAGTCCTGAGTACCTATTGTTTACTACTGTTCTAAGGTCATCTCTTACTTTTTCCATTTCTGTTATTCTATTATCTATCTTATCTACATCTTTTCTAACATTACTAAAATCTTGTTTCAGGTTTTCTGCCTCGCTTTCCCAGTTTTTGCGGCTTTCCTGTAACTGTTAAAAGTGTACCACGAAGAAGTTCAAAAAGAAGTAAACCACGTATATTATATTTCCATTATCGCTGACGACACGACAGACATTTCTTGTCTGTTTCAACTCGTCCTTCTGCTACGTTATATTGTTGAGGGAAAGTCGGTGGAAAGATTCTGGAAGTTGTTAAATTCAGAAAGTCATGATGCTCATGCTATTTCAAAAACTATATTAGCAGGACTTGACCCAATAATAGTACAAATACAAATAAATTTATAGCTCAGAGTTATAATGGAGCATTCGTAATAAGTGGGAGTTTGAATGGCGTGCAAAAATAATAAAAGACAAATATGAAAATGTTAATTACATACACTGCTATGCACATCAAGTAAATCTAATAATGTCCAAAGCAGCATCTAAGAATCATCAGGTCCGCATTTTTTCCTCTAATTTGTCAGGAATTTGTTCTTTCTTTTCTAATTCATCTAAAGAACGGAAATTTTAGATGAAATTGTAAAAAGAAAATTACCTAGAGCATCAAACACAAGGTGGACTTTCACACTCGTGGAGTAAATACAATTTTTTAATATAGAGAAGATTTCATTACAGTGATGGAAACTATTGAGTCCCGTGAAGACATAACACTACATTCTACTTTACGCCAAGCCAGTGCATACAAAATTTTGTTCAATGAGAAAGCATTTCTCTTTTGGTTAACATTTATCTACAAAATTATGCCCCAAGTTTAAATACTTTTCAATCAGCTAGAGAAGAAGAGTGCTGATCCCGTTGAAGCTCGACAAAATGTATGTATTTCTGAGAATTGTGTAGGCTGTTAGGAACGAAATAGGTGATATTACAGAAAGAGAGTCTGTATGCAGAGATGATGCAATACCAAAGAAAAGAAGGCGTGCTGATGTTCTTTCTGGCGACAGAAAAGGCAAGCCTTATAAATGTGTAACATAATTATCGTAGACATAAAGTTCCGGTTTCAATTAGCCGATCACCTTACAGCTACCAAATTATTTGAGGTTGAACAGTTTGAAAATTCAAATGTAAATTTTTTGACAATTATCTCAGTGAAACGGCTAAAATGTGTCCATTGTTCGATGCAAAGAGATTAAAAAGTGAATTGGAAGTGTGTTATGCAAGGCCCGAACTAAGGACAATTTCTGGTACTGTGCCGTTTTTTCACGTAATTCAGGACAATCGGTAATGTTTGTTTTCCCAGAAACATCAAAACTTTTGAAAATGTTAATAACAATGCCAAAGTCAACGTCGGAAAAAGAGCGGTGTTTCCGTGTTGAAAAGAATAAAGACTTTTTAAGGAGCACAATGAAAGATGAAGGTTAACTGCGTTGGGAATGCTATCCTGTGAAAAAAGTTTTGTTTACAAAATTGACAATTTCAATGGAAAGGTGATGTATTTGTTTTCAAGCCACAAGGATCGGCGAATGGATTTTATCAATCGCTCATATTAGCCTAGTCATACTCTCTTCTTTCAGTTACATACTTTTGGTGAGTTGTTGTTATTATTAATTTATTATTGTTAGTAATAATAATATAATGCTTGTGTTGTAATAAATAGTTATATTTGTATTAAAAGCAGTATTAGACCTAGTTGTAGTTCTAATTAGTAGTAATAGTATTGCAATATCTAATTCAGGGTGGTGCTATCTCTGAATTGAATTCGAGCCGCTACTGAATTTATACATATCTCAACCTACATGAATCCTGATAGTGGAAATACAGATACAGGCAAAACATAAAAGTAAACCCTGACCATACTATGAAGGAGATAGGAACATTGATGAGAATGAATAATTCTACAGTAGGGTAAAATAAACAAATACATGCTTTGAAAAGGAATCTAAATCAAGGGTAATCGATTTTTTCTAATAATGTTAAACAATTTCTTATGAAATGCTCCTAATGTTCTGCAATTTCTGATATCCCGTAGCAATGCATTCCAGAGACGGGCAGCAGTTACGGTAAAGTGTCGTAAGGTACAATGTAATAACAGTGAGTGCTGCGATTGAGAACATGTGAGAGGAACATATGAGAAGAAGACAGATTTTGAAAACAAGACGATAAATAAGATGGAGAAGATATATGGATAATTTTGAAAAGTAGCGTGAGACAAGGAATGTTTCTTCGGTCTTTCAGTCAGAATCAAGGCAGCACATCGAGGAAGGGTGTTATATGATCGAACAGACGCACATCGCAGATGTAACATATGCACATATTATGAACACGCTGTAATTTTTGCGTTAGGTTAGAGTTTAAGTCTGTGAGCAGAAAATAGCAGTAGTCGAAGTGAGGCATCGTCAGGGATTGCACCAAGATTTTTTTTTTTAAATTTTTTAAAGGTTCTGGGTAGGGACAACCTTCCTGCAGATTTCAGCAACAAGGTTTTCCCCGCAGAGATTACTGTGTAATAACTGTTTATAATAATATCTTACAACTCCTACTTTTTTGCCTGTTTTGGATCATTATGGGTTTTTCTGCATTATATACTCATTTTAAAATGCACACAAAGAATTTCAATATGTCGAAGTGAAAAAAGCTATAAAAATTAAATGGTATGTTCACCTCAAAAAATGAATAACAAGATTGAGAATCATGTTATATATTTACTTCTTCTTCTTCTTCTTCTTCTTCTTCTTCTTCTTCTTCTTCTTCTTCTTTTTTAAGGTAGGAAACGTTTCAGATCTAAATTTAGGGTACCTCTCTGAGTGTGATATGATATTAATAAGCTTGAAACTTAATGTAGTGTTAAACAAGGTTTAGGAAAAAAGTGTTATTTTTAATATTAAATAGTAATAAAGTATTTCCGTTTGACAAAAGAATTAAATAAATGAAATAAAAGCACGGAATCTTATGATGAAGTATTATTTTTATGGCAACAAAGCTAATATATACTGCTAATACAGTTGAAGAAAAAAGCGTAATGCTGTCGAGAAGAACGAACATTAATTCAGATTACACATAATAATAATAATAATAATAATAATAATAATAATAATAATAATAATAATAATAATAATAATAATAATAATAATAATAATAATAATAATAATAATAATAATAATAATAATAACAATAATAATAGAATTACAGATAACAAACAATGCACACTTTTACTATCAATGAGTTCAGAGGGTTAGGTGAATATATTTGCGACTTTATTCATATGAATAAAATCGAAAAGTAGTCATGGAATGAAATGAATTATCAGTGGTGTAATACAAAAGCTTGTATTACGAGATTCCTTTGCATAGGGCACCTGCCACTTAATTTATCAAGATTAAGAAAAAATCCTAAATCATCCATCCAGTCCTAACGAGTTCGCTGGCGTTTGCATTCTGTTGTTATGCTGAACTGAACTTATTTAAAACATTTTAAAATGCCGAAAGAGGGAACATCATGATAAGTACCATGCGTTCCATTTATTGCTGGGCCATAGATGGCGTATATGCGTAGTTCGCTTGTACTGCAGTGACCTACGTATTATTCCAGTAGTGCACTAGCAGCGAATGACCCACGTTTATCAGCTATGATATACGGCGTCAGTTGCTGCCTTCTATTCCAGCTGTAAAGACTGCAGTTTGTCCATTGTGCATCTCAGTGAAAGCTTATTGAAGATATCTGTGGTGTGTGAATTACATTAGATTATTCTATTACTCCACTAAAATGCCTACGGAAAAATTCACATTTGAACCTTTTTATGTGCGATACGTGCATATGTAAAAACCGAATCATGTAGACAGGTATGTAGACAATTTCAGGAGAAATTTCCGGGTATTCCTGGTCCAGGAAGAGAAACTGTTAGATATCTGGTTAATAAGTTTAGGACAACAGGATCGCTAAACGCTAAACCTAAGAAGAGAAAAAGAAATGTTCTAACGGAGGAAAAAATTGACGAAATTGCTGCATCATTCGAACGCTCTCTAAAGAAGTCTCTTAGAAGTGTTGCTCAGAAAGTGGGCGTTCAAAAGCCTCTGTTCATAGAGCTGCTGAACGTTTAAAACTGAAACTCTACATAGTGATTATAGTTCATGAATTACAACCTTGTGACAACGAGAAACGAGTACATTTCTGTTAACTAGATTTTACAAAATATCGCTGCCGGTACTGTTGACTCAGATGTCAGGAATGTCTGAATACAAGTGGACATCACTTTCAACTTCACTTATAACAAGATTAGTAATCATTATAGTGCATGTTACTATTCATGAGTAAGGAATGCGGGAGTTTTAGAACGGAAAACCCGCATTGCAACAGTGACACGCATACGCGCGATCCGCGGCCCTGCAATATAAGGAACGCTCTGTATAATCATAGCTAGGAGAATGCGAATTCTCAGTATTTATCGTTATTTTAATGTTGATATATCTGTCCCATTTTGATGGAATCAATTACTTGATTTGTCTTCTAAATCGTATAACCTATGTGTACAAATATGGCATTTAGTGCATTAAATTAAAGCTATTCATAAATATTTTCATGTACTGACCACGTTATCATAGAGTTCAATTAGTTCGGTGCATGGGAACAGGTCTCAGATTGAAATGGAATATGAAGTGGATAAATAATTGTCTATATCAAATTAAAGATACTATTTTATTGGGAAAAAAGGAGTTCATGTAATAAATTAAGTAAAATGTAACTGAAAGTAGTGATCAGCGTATAAATGTTGAAAAAAAATGAAAAAAAATTCTTAATAGTTCAGTGAAAGAAAAGGAAACTATAAAATTTGAGTAAAAATTTTCTTCCAAAATTCACAGATTGAAAGGCAATTAGTATGAGGTTCACCAGCAGTTGATGTCCAGGAATTCCTATAGTCTCCGGAAAAAAGATGAAACTAAGCAGTTATCCTAAAAGAAGTGGCATTTCCTATGCAGGATAAATTAGACGCAAGCTTGGGAGCATGCAGACCTCTAGACTTTTATACATTCCTCGGAGTTCATCGTGTAGGAAACTTCCACTAATTCTCCCACACCCGAAATGCCTGTCAACCACAGAAGAATGAGTAATATGATGCCTTTTCTAGTAGCAAAAACGTACTTAGGGATATAGTGACACAGGACCAACTGCCATCTTAGAGATAAAAAAAAAATGAGTTGTTTCATCTGGTCAGATTATGTTCTGCAGAACTGTTCTTGAGGAAAATAAGTTAGAACTCTATCTCTGGAGGCATTCGATGAACACCAGCAGCATGAAGACACTTTTGTACTGCTTCGTCTACTGGGTGGTTCAGCCTGCAACTCGATGATTTCTGAGAGAAGTGCGTTTATCTTTTTCTGACTCCAAAAGTGCATCGCTCTGCTCCCTGTATATTTTTTGGGAAACACCGGATTTAAGCTTGATATTTAGCTCTTCTTCATATCGGCAAATCCAATGTCTCACGGTTCCTTCGGATTTGCCTAATGCATCAGAAATATCAGAAACATTCCCCTTTGCCACGACGTACCTTCATGATAATAGCTATAAGGGTTTAAAAAGTGCAGCCTTTATATACTTGTAGTTTGACTAAAATCCCGCCTATACTTGTAGGATACGCTAATAAGCAATGGCTAATGTTCTACGATATTTTGTACGGAAAAAAGAATATCCGTTTTTCTTGCCTTCATTTCCAATGCCAAGTTTAAGCAGCACAAAACAAAGACAATAAAAGTGCATGGTACTAGTAAATACTGAAAATTGTTATGTAGCATTTAATTTCTCATTTGTTTTGTAGGTATATGCAATAAAATACTTTTTTTACACCTTTATTTTTGTATTATTTATTATAACCCGTAGTCTGTCAACACTAACCTAAATTAACAATTTAGTTCTTGGAAAAAAAAATCCCATTTTAAACTTTTGCCATTTATATTAGACTTTTATCATTATGATTTCAAATGAAATTATTACAACAGAAATAATAATATATTCAAAATGCAAGAACTTCAATAGAGGTCCGGGCACCATTTCCGTCCAGCATGTCATTCAGACATCTTGGAACTGAATTTATTAGGTCCTAAAATATTTTGGATTTTTTCAAAGGTCTTTCCAAAATCATCTAAAGAGCTTCATTAGGCTGCACTTGTGCTCTCTTGGCCAGGCTTCCACTTATTGAATTAAAATATATGAGAATCAAAATCTTATTGATAAAGATCCTGTAATAAAGTAAATTAAAATGGTTTGCAACCATATTAGGCAGAATGCTATATTATATTCAAATCAGGCAATTTAGGAGAACAATTCAAGTTTTGAATATCAGGATATGCAGAAAAAAAATTGAATGTGAAAGTTATTGGGAAAATCTAGTTCAAAGTTCTTCTTTTGCTTCAATGTTCAAAATTTAGCACGAGTCTGTCAATGTATAATGAATGTGCAACACTTAATATTTCTTCATACTCAGCTACATTCATGTCAGGTGTAGTTTCTATTAGCTCTCTAGTTCTAGAATAATATACCACCACGGGTGGCCCAGTTCATTAAGGCAAGCGAGAGGTCTGGGGTTCAAATCCCAACAGGACCATCCTCCCTGACTGAGATTTTTTCCAGGTTTTCCTCAGTTCTGATAAATGGCAAATGCCTGGGAGGTACTCTAAACTTAGGCCTTGAACAATTCCTTCCTTAAATACAAATTCTTTCCCAATATATCATTTCATTTCATGTATCATCAGTGTCCATTGCCTGTGGCACCTCTGCAACAAAAATGGGCATTAAACACCATTCATTTTTTATTTCAAAGTAATATAAAGATTTTACCTGTGTATTTGGAAATTAGTTAGATGATGAATTTGCATATCAAATTCAAGATCTTTGCTGCAGCACGTCACATATTTATAAATTATAGAAAAATTACTACTTAGCATATACAAATAAATCAGTATTAGGTGATGCTAAACTTCACTAACTGATTAATTCATCAGAACATGTATCAAGATCATTTGCTCTCATCATCAGCTGGGGACTGACTCAGTCAGTTGGTTAGGAACTTCACTGTTCCTAACTTCTTTAAGTTTCATTTAAGAACTTTCGAAAAATAAGACATTTTTAAAAAATTCTGTTTGAACTCACAAAGTCAAGCTTGTTAAATGTAAATTATAATTAATCTGTCGTCTAACCACTCTTAAGCTTCACTTACTTTTAAATACAGTGGGACCAGTTTCGAAGAGACATCCTCTGCATCTTCAACCAACTTGATGACTGGTACTAGAAACTAACATCTATGAGGCCCTGTAGCTTCGTCCTGGTGGTGTTTTTTACTTTACAACCTGGAAATTTGTATTACATTTTTTAGTTTTTAAAGGAACATAGGAACATGGTTAAAGTAATATCTCGGGAACGTTAAGTACAAACAGATTGATAGGTCAGCAGTGGCACATAATTTTTGGAAAGATAATCACGACATTTAAAAGGAAGTAAAGTTACTTAAAGAAGCACACAGACATACAGAATTGGGCACATGGGAGAAGATTTACATTCATAAATATAGGGATCTTCTTATGAATTTCACATTACAGGAGAATGTAACACAGGTCCTCATAGATGTTAGTTTCTCGTAACAATCATCAAGTTGGTTGAAGATGGAGAGGATGTCTCATTGAAACCAGTCCCACCATGTTTAAATGTAAGTGAAGTTTAAGAGTATGTTAGACGACAGATTAATTATAATTTACATTCTTTAAGTTTACTACTACTACTACTTAGTATTTTCCCGTTATTTTGTAATGTCTGCATCAAATTCTTCATACAAGATCTATCATCAAGTTTCTTCAGTAAATCTGGAGGATAGTCTTGATTCTTATGATTTAAATCTCAATAAGCTAGTAGGCCAGAGTTACTGTACCAATCATAGACTCAATCTGTAATAAATGACATAAATGGTACATAGTATGCATTCTCTGAAAAAAATAATAACTTCTTTTGTGATGGCATTGTTTTTTGGTTTCACTAATTTTGTTCTTGTAATTTATTACAGAGCAAATTTATGATTGCACAGTGGTCTATAAGTTAAACTCTTCCTCTTGCAGCTGATTGGCTAAGAGCTCTAGGGTGCAAGCATATTCAACAATAAAGGTAAACTACTACAATGAAGGTAGTTGTCATCACTGCTGAATACAGCTGATAAGCTTTCTGCCATTAGCTGGGTTGTTTAGCTGACTGAAATATGCTTTTCATAGCTCCACCTTCAAGACAATCCATAGCCAAAGATCCTCCATTTTGACTATATGAAAAAATTAAAAAGTGCATACTTTCCAAATTTCTTCCCTTAAAAGGTGACAAATATATTGCAAAAGAAAATGTTTATAATTTTTTTTTCACTGAAAAGCATAATGACAAAAACAACTCTGTATTGCAATGATTGGTTACATAAGCAGCATTGAAAAGTTGATTGAAACAAATTTCCAATTAGTGAAATTGGAAACACAGTTGCCATCAGAAAAGAAATTATTACTTTTTTCAGGGAATGCATATTATGTAGCAAAGTAAACTATGTCTATTCAAAGAGAACATGTTTATAACTTTTAATATACTGAAAAGTATATCTCAGTCAGCTACACAATTCAGTTCATGGTAGGAAGCAAGCTTATCACTGTATACAGCACTGTTGACAACTACCTTCCTTATAGCAGTTATTGCTGAATGTGTTTGCACTCTAGAGTTCTTAGCCAGTCAGCTCAAACAGAAGGGTTAAATTTGTAGATCATGAATGACTATATAAAAAATTTGGTGCAGACATTACAAAATAATAGGGAAAATAATTTAGTAATAATTTCCTATAATTTATAAATATGTGCAGTGTTGCAGCAAAGATCTTGAACTTGACCTGTAAATTCCTCTTTAGCTAATTTTGGAATACAAGAGTAATTTTATAGAGGATTACTATAGAGGAACATTTAATTTTACACCTTGATTTAATTATAGCATTAAGAGAATGATTTTCCATGTAGCATAGCAATGTATTTGCTCTTATTATACTCCATTTTCATCATTTTCAGCACATAACCTTACAGAAATTCTTAGATGCAGTAAATATAATAAAAGGATTCTACAGAAATCTTGCTGATAATTTCTTCAATGAAGCAAAGCAATGGGATGAAATATTGAAGCAGAAACACCACCAAAATTTGAGTGTGCTGACTTGCCAGAATCAGATCAATGAACAGAATCTTTCAAACTGACAACACAGTAAATGTTTTTCAGGTCGAATAAGATGGGGGGATGAAAATGAGGAACTGTTATCTCTTCCAAGTTCTGGTTATATTTGCTATGTCTCCTACTCTATGTTTGTTAATTCTGCTTGAGGTGCAGCTTGAGCTGGATTGTGACTATGCGTGTTATGCTTTATTATATATTTCTTCATGGAGAAATAAAAAAACAAGAAAAACAACAAAAAAGATACCAGTGAAAGTTGAGGAAATTTTTGGAATACCAAAAGAATTGGATACTAGGGTTGCTCCTTCATATCAAGATGTATGATAAATTATCTCTTCAACTGCAGAGGATTAAAAGGCGATGGAACCTGCAGAGCAATTGCTGAAAAAGTTGCCAATAAAGGAGTGTGTGGCAACATGCCCTGTAGTTTCCATGATATCATAAATGTAGTGGTAGTGGTAGTGGTAGTAATGTAGTATAATAAAGTGAAGAATATACTGAAAGCAGGCAAGAGTCCTATGAACCTAAATTATATGATATGAGATGTATAACTTATTATTTAGAATTAGTTAGATCTTTGAGGTTGTGTTCAAGGATTTTATTTATGAAAAAAAGTTCAAAAAATGAAATGAAGAATAGAACTTCTGAAACAATAAATAAAATTATTCCTCATCCCAACAACAGTGGAATATTATTTGATTTTGCAACATTCAAATTAATTTATTTTGTGAGCTGTAGTGTGAAAAATCAAGAAATATACCTTAAAAAATTTCTGATGGGATTATTGCATCAAATAGATGTAAGATTTCAGTTTGTGAGAACAAAATTGAAGCATATAGTTTTTCTATAGTTTACATTAGAAATTGAAAATAATGGGGTGGATTCCTTTTTAGATTATGTAGAAGATTTTAAAATACAATAACAGTGTGGCCCTTGGGATATATAGGAAACCTATCCACAATGAAATTACTTTAAAAATTAGAGCTTTAATCTCAAAACACATCAATATGCCATCCTAAGCCCCTTGCATGCAGATTGGTGAATATCCCATTCAGGAGGATGGAATTCAATATATAATTCACTTAGCACTACATAATGCTTTTCTTAAAAAAAATTAGTAGATAAAGGGATTAACAAGTTTAAAAGAAATAAAGATGTCAAACACACAAGTTTGCTATTACAAATAAAAAAGATGTGTAATTAAAAAAATTCACATACCACCCTAGCATGTTCAATAAAATTAAAAATATTTAAAAAAAATAAACAATATTGTTAGCTTTTCAAAACATCCACAGTAATTAAAAGACATTATAATATTCCTGTAAGATTCTATACCTTCTGAAGGAAGTCAGATATCTACCAAATCAATTGCATAGGTTATGATCAGGTATATAGTAGAAAAAGGAAAAGAAATTTGGAAACCTGTACCAAAGAATGCTTCGGAAATATTTACCAGTTGATCTCTGTTGATGATGGGAGTGAACATTCTCAAATCATGTTCAATAAAAGGTAATTAAATGAAGGATGTTACCAAACCAACTCTATATCAACATTATTTTACCTCTTCATTTATACTTCAAGAGCATAAGTTCACGTAATCATTATAGTTAAAATGAAAAATAAAATGATCATGATTATCTTCAATTCTCACAAAATGAGAATAAATACAGCTGATCTTGCCAACTAAGATTTAACTATTGAAGAAGAATATGAATATGTGGTGTCATGGAATGATATAAAATCTCACTTCCATCCCTTTTGTCTACTAGGACAATTTTATATTTTAAATGTTTCAATTTTGAAAGCAATGTGTAAGATATAGCCTTAATCTCATATTTGAAAAGTCAGTCTTTTTCATAAAATTTCAGTTGAATGAGCATTTAACAGGGAAATGTGAATTATATTGTCTGTATAGATATGCAAATTCAGAAAGAAAAGATAATAACAAGAGGAATGTAATGCCTTAATTTATTAGAGAAATTAGGGGAACTGATGAACCTACAGTAGAAAAAAGTTGGATATGGCCAGACATTAAAGGTTTTTATTAATAATGATTATTTTTTCATAAATTAGCAAAATCTTTTTATATTATATTTTAGACATTATAAAATACTAAAGAATACTTGATATTATTTAATGAAAAACAAGAACCTGGGAAAATATTTAATCTAACAATTTATAAACTCATGTGTTGTACTACATGTTCATTAATTCAATTGTAAATGGAGTATATAATGTACTTTTACTGCAAGATGGTTATCAACATTACACACCTCACATTTATTATGTAGGGTTGAAGTTTCCACATTTGCACAGTTTTTATGAGCCCAGTCTTGCATGTTCCATGCTGTATCCAATCTTCCTCAAAACTTTTCCTGCGCAATATGCAAAAAGTTTCAATGGAATCAGAAGCCAGCGAAGTCAGAGAACCATTAGCTGGTGTTGAGATTCAAACTGAAATTCTTGACACATTTTCTATGCTTTCTCTTATCCCTTTTTTTTTTCTCCCCCCCCCCCCCCCCCCCCCCCGGTTTCTGTTCCAATTTCTCTTCGTAAGGGGTCCTGAAGAGAATTTCACTTTTATTTGCCTTTCTTTTCTTAGTAGCAAGCCTTCTTTTGCTTGTATCAAGACAGTTTGTTAAAAACAGAAGTAATTGCCCCAAAATCATTGGATGGAGAGCTGTGCGCAGAGTGATTTTCATCAGGGTTTTTGTGACAATTTCCATAGGCCTGTCTGTTATCTTATTTCTGTTTGAGTAAATTTGAATTCCATGATCTCAAAATGCAGAAAATTCAGATCAGAAAATAGGGATGGATTTATTGGATATGCCTGAACAAGAAAATACTTTCTGTGTGATTTCCAGGTGACATACCTTCTTATAAGCAGTGCACACAAATTGGACAATGTCATAGTCTGAAATTCAAGGACCAGGATTTGTCCTGATCCAGAAAGAGCAGGCTTCTGAATATGCACCTTTAATTAGGTTTCATAAGGGACCTATCCAAAGGTTGCAACTTATGCAACTTGGCATTAGTGACAACATGAGCCCATAATGGGATCTAGCATACAGAATCACTGGAAGTTCTTTGTGACTACCAAACCTTTTAACAATAAGCAACATGTCCTGTCTTTACTTGGATGAACAAGTCTCACAATTGAGTCATCCATGAAAAATGTTGCCATTCATCCAGCCATTAATTTGTGCCACACCTTTGTTTTCATTAAGGGTCTAATCACCAGCCTTGGAATCATTTTTTTTTTTTTTTTTTTTTTTTTTTGCCTAGGGAATATTGAAAAAGGTGAAATGGATTGACTTGAGGTACAATGCAAAATGTTGCATTGATATTTCTAACTCTTTCACCAGATTGATTAAATCAATCAAAAAAAAAAAAAAAAAACAGATTGATATTTCACATCTGCCATTTTCCCTTCATGCATCTTACCATTCTCAAGCACTGAGGAAACCCATTTTGTCAACACTGAAAATTCTTGAAATTAATATTTTTCCATTAATTCAACAAACTTACTAAAGAACAGGTTCACTCAGGGCTTGTTAAAATTACTACTTTTCACCAAGTTGGTGAACTGTGGGGTTCTTAATACCATTTCAGGGTGTCTCTTCACAAAAGCATAATAAAAGTCTTAGCCAGCAAGTTTTTTCTTCTTATTAAATCTGTGAGGCAGTTTCAACTCCTCAGCTAGATTGAAAGCCAATTCAAACCAACAATCCCTATTTTGATAATGCCATCTAGTTCTTGATGTGAGCTAGCACTGTGTTCATAGGAATTAGAAAATATGAGTTCAAATATACCTAAATTAGTTGGTATATTTGTTTCTTCATCCTTTTTAATTTTACTTATTCCATCATAAAGAGAGCTCTTGGGAGCAACATATAATCTAGACACTTTCCTAATGCTTAACTTTCCATTAAGACATCATTCCTTGCAAGTTTCCATTGTGTGTGTCCAGAAACTTTTTGTAATGAAGTTTTCTTTTACTTTCAGCATTATCTTTTCCAATATAAGGATCTGCAACAAAGAAAACTTTATTTTCGTTCAGCATTAGTCAAAAACATACTCTCTGTCTTTACCTGACACCCTGACACATATGTCAGTGGAAAAAAAAAAAACCCTGCCATTTCTAAAATACTTTAGCTTCCAGATGAACTTCCTTAATGACTTTACTAACAATGACAGAAATGCAACGATATTTGATAAACAGTAGTTCACTTACCTAATCTATAGCAGTAATGCCTTGAACAATACTAGATTCACACATTACACAAAGAAAATAAAGAATGGCAGTATACACACACACACACCTGGAGAAGACAACCTTATACTGCCATTACTCAACATTTAGGAGGAGGGAAGCTTCAAAACAAACACAAGAAAATGACACCATTTTGCAGCTTTTACATAAAAATAGAAGTGTACAGCCATACCTGCCATCTGGTCCTACCAGACTTTCTCATATGTAGCCTGTCTTGATCTGCAAAAAATAATAGTTATCCCACAGAGTAAGGTGAGTTTATTTTACTACAAAAAGGAAGTGTTCAACCTCCAGATGTTCTGTCCAAAAATGAAGGGTACTGCTAAGTATGGCATGAAGCAGTAGGACAAAAAGTGTTAATATTGTTATTCAAGATGGCATCTGGGCCTGGATGTATATGTTATAGGAAGTACTGAAAGATGACACAAATAACTGAATGAACACCATGATTTGTGAAAAGTCTATGATGGAAAAGTTAGACAGTACTTCTAACTTTAGTACAAATAAAGAACACATAATCACATGCAGTATTAGTAAGAAAACTATAGAAGAAATCTTGCCAAATGATGATGTCTCATTGCAAAAACTGGGAAAGGATGAAACGATATCGTCACTTCACAAAATAATTCAAATCCTAAACAAGGAATACAGGAATTATGAGCACAAATAGACACATTACAAAAGGAGAATGTATCACTCAAAAACCAAAATAGCAATGATGGTGAATGACTGCAAGTAGGGGCAAGGGGGAGAAGATGTAACCTCATTGGCAGTGCTACTACTAGAAGCAAGAAAAATGGCAATTATTCAGGAAATCTGTCAGTGGAAACAGGTTTGATGCATTGGCATCCTGTAATGAAAAAAATAATCACTTTGTGATTCTTTACTGAAATTTTTTGGTGAAGTGTTAAGAAAACTGGGGTATGATGTGAGATGTGACCCAGGTATTAAAAAGGTGGAACAAATGAACTTATTAAAGGAAAATCCTGAAGTTCTAGTGCTTTATGTAAGTAAAAATGATGTTAAGAAAGGGGTTATGGCAGGAGAAATAATGGGGAGGATACAATGGACTTAGTAGCGAGTATAAAATGTAAAGCTCCAAATTCTAAAATAGTGGTAAGTGACATTCTTAGGAGATATGATATAATTGTCAGAAAAATTGATAGAATAAACAGTAAGTTAGACTGAATGTGTGCCAGAAGGAACTGTTTAATGCTAGATGGCAACTGTTGTCTAGATAGATGGGATTTAGAAAGGATGACATACATTTAAATTATAATGGAAATTGCTATATAACATTATAGAATCTTTTCAGAGAAACATGTAAATGATGTGATGGATGATTTTTTTTTGTTGACAGACTTAAACAAAAGAAATGGTGCATATAAAACTATTCCAGTTAAAAAATCTGCTGATGAAAATTTGGGTAAAATATTTAAAGTAGTTCACCAAAACATTCAATATATTAACAACAAAATATGGGCTCTTAAATGTTTTATAAATGAGTTATGCCTGCAGACTGCAATTATAACTGAGCATGGACTAAAAGATGATCAAATAATACTGTACAAAATGGAAAATTATAATATTATGGCCTCCTACTGCAGATCTACTTGCAAGAGTGGTGGTGTAATTGTATTTGCTAGAAAGGAATTAAATGTCAGTGGCTTGAGTTTAAACAAATACTGTATGGAAAAAGTTTTGAAGTTTCAGGTATTAAAGTACATACTTCTGAAGGAGACATTTAATCTTTGTGGTATACAGGTCTCCAAAATTATCAGTAAATGATTTTCTTAATTATTTAGATACATTGTTATATGAGTATGTCACAAAAAGTACAAAAGTCATTCTTATAGTTGATTTAATGGATGAAAATGTATATAAAAAACTGAAAAATTTACTAGATAGCTTGACATAATTTATGAAGCAATGAGAGTTTCTCCCTTCACAACTACAACTGTTGATCATATAGCTACTAATATGATAGATAAAATAGTAGACACTGGGGTAATAAAGTCTTGTTAATGAGATCATTATGTGCAGTATCTAGTTATAAGTATGCAAGGAAAAATTAATAAGGGTGTTACTAAAACATTCAGGGAACTAAAAGAAATTAATCTAATAAAATAAGCAAATATACTAGGAAATGAAGATTGGGAGGAGGTTTATAACACTTATAAAGTTTATAAGCTATTTAAAATCTACTATGATATAGTGGCAAAAAGAATAACTGATAACTGCTCTAAAATAAATCTCCCAAACTATATCGTCAATCAAAAAGAAAAGACAAAGAATTACTATTAATTGCATAAATACACTGGAATGAAATTTTATAAAACTAAATATAAACAACATAGAAAGAATATTTAGAACACTTAAAACAGCAAACATGAACAGTATTCATACAGAGAAGCCATTGTTCTCTGCATTTAAATCTTTATTGAAAATTGTAAATTAAAAAAGGGGTAGTACAACCAAATCAGAAGACCTATAAATAAACATTCATGGGAAAATTTGAAAAAGATTCATTTAAAATTTGTGAACACATTAACCATTATCTGAATACTATAACTCACCTACCAAATGACAGTCAAAATTATGTTATTAAGGATATTGTAAATACAACTATGTATATAAATCCCACAAAGATGGAGGAAATTAGTAAAATAATAACTAGTCTGTCACTTAAAAGTACATCAGGTTGGGATGAAATTAATCCTAGACTATTAAAATACTGTAAGAATGAATTAGGAAAACCCTTAGAACATCTCATAAACTTTTCAATTGAAAAAAAAATATTTCCAGACCATTTAAGGATAAGTATTGTAAGTCCTGTATTTAAGAAATTTAATATAAATAATTATAGGCCAATTACATTAACATCCAAGATTGGTTTATGAAAGAATTCTTCTATCTAGGTTCCTAGATATTTTTAATGGTAGAAAGGTCCTCTGTAATTTTCAACATAAATAGTATGTAAGGATGTAAATGTAAGAGGTACCCATTTGTACATTAAATTGCCACCAGAGATTAAATCAATAGAAAAATCGAATTTAAGGATCAGTTGAAAAATTACCTTATAAATAGAAGTTTATATTTGTTGGATGAACTGTAATCAATTGTAATCTTAACAGTATTTATAGGTAAACTCAACTCTTGAAAACATGTACTAAAACCTTATCTTAAGAATAAGTTATTCTTTGTTAACTCCAGTATTTTGACTATGTCTGAAACTTATATGAATGAGTCTATTGACAACAATAAATTTATTTATTTATTATTTATATGAAAACTCAGGCAACAAAGTCAAGATTTTTTCACAGGAAAAAGCTTTCAGAGCTGTAACATAATATTGTATCAAGAGAATAACATTTTCTCTTACACTTACACATATTTATTCTTTATTTATATTTGCAGACTGCATATTTGAAATTATAGAAAAATAAGGAAAGTAAAATTATCTTTATAAATTCAGTGTAATAAGCATAAAAATAATACACTTTTAAAGTATTTTTATTTTATCATAAAACTTATCTACCTCACTGCTTTTTGAATGTGGTACAAAGACAAATGTAAGCATTATTTGCTTCACTGAATTGCAGTAGTTATTCAAAATTTCAAAATAGTACTCAAACTCAAAATTTTGTTTTGTTGTACTCATACAATATTACTACTTGGGACCATCGATATAGTTATATCAACTAACATTTTTGAAATCTCCCAATATTTTCTCACTACTGCATTATTAATTTTAGTACATTACTGTGCTTGTTAAGTAAATCATTAAAGTTTACACAAAGTTTTAAACAAAGATAAAATTTTATGTGATTCATGTCAACTCGCTGACCTTCAGGGGACCATACATTTTCAACTGTGCTTAGCAGCATATAACTCCAGCAAAATAATTTACCTGTTGAAGTGCTTCCACAGAACCATTTATGATTTATGATTATTATGCCAAGTGTATGGAGAGATGTTTTTTTTTTATAGCAATGATAATTTTGGTGAACCTCTTTTATTCTTAAAATTTCTCCTTTCACACTGCATTCTGCTTGAAAAGGGGATCCAGAAAATTTAGTTATAATATCGTCACTATTAGATTCACTAGAACTACAGTTTTCCCTTTTCACTTAATCATTTTAATTATTTATTTGGTTTATTTATGGACACTCTTTAATATCTAGGATAATGCATCCCCTTTAATTCAGGGCGAGAAAAGGCCAATAAATTTTGCTTAGTGATTTCTTCTTTGCTTGAGGTGCTTTAATGTGCCGTAAATCTATGATGTGGAACCCACAGCTTTACTTTTACACTCAGTGAAAAAATAGTATAGATACACTATAAACTTAACACACACCACATTGAAATTACCAATAAATCCATTATTTATAAATAAAAGTTCTTGTACCGAGAACTCTTTGTGACCTACTTTCATATTCCTCATAAACCAATTTCACAACCTGAGAATGTCACTCATAATCATGGAAACTATAACATCACATGCACAACTTCAGTGAGCTACAATCACAAACTCAATGTGAAACACAATGTTACTGGAAGAAGCCACAGATCTTGAAAGAGAATCACAAATATATAATATCAAAATTAATTAAATGGTAGTGAATTCTTGTAATTACTAAAGTAAACTTTTATTAATTGATATCATTATATGATTCAGTTCAACTACACACTCTTAAAGCTTCACTTACTTTTCATAAATGTATGGAACGGTTTCGAGAACATTTCGTTCCCATCTTCAGCCAGGCTAAAGTTCAACTGTTGGATCATTTGTTGAGCTGTGGGAATGTATATTCTGCTCTGGTGGCAGTGTGATAAACTTGTAGTTTATGTTTTCATCCCCGGCAATGTCGAAGTTCATTATGCTATCTTTATATTTGTAGATGTAGATTTTCTCCCAGGTTGCTAATTCTGTAGGTCCTTGTACTGATTATAATAATTTTGCTTTATTTATTATGTCATGATTTTGTGTCCAAAAATGATATGCTACTGCTGATTTCTCTATTTGCTTGTACTTTATGTTCCTGAAATGTTCCTTGAACCGTGTGCCTATGTTTCTCTTTGTTTTTCCAATGTAGATTTTTTCACATTCTGTACAGTTTATTTTGTAAATACCTGATTTTTCTTCTTTTGGAATACTGTCATTAACATTATCTATTAGTAAATTTTTAACATTAAATCTATTAATCGGTGCCAACCTGATATTAAAATCTTTAAGAATATCCTGAAATTTTTTGTGGCCCATGGATGATATGTGAATTTTTTAAAAATTAGTTTATCTTTTCTTGCTGAAAGTGTTGTGGATTCTTTGATATGTTTTTGTCTCTTGAATTTCTGCATCTTTTAATGTACTAGTTCTTTTTTAAAACCATTTTTAAAGCTGTTTCTTCTATTTGTTTGTATTCTTTAAAATATTCTTCTTTACTAATTTGTAGGTTAACTAGCCGGTGTGTTAAACTGTTAATTACTGCAAGTTTGTGCGCTGTGGGTTAAAACTGTCAGCTTGGATGTGATTATCTGCATGTGTATTTCTGTATATTCCAAATTTAAGATTTTCTTGGCATTTCATTAATGAATGAAAATTTCAATGAACTTCGACATTACCGGAGATGAAAACATAAACTACAAGTTTATCACACTGCCACCAGAGCAGAATATACATTCCTACAGCTGAATGAATGATCCGACAGTTGAACTTTAGCCTGGCTGAAGATGGGAACGAAATGTTCTGGAAACTGGTTCCATACATTCATGAAAAGTAAGTGAAGCTTTAAGAGTGTGTAGTTCAACTGAATCATACAATGATATCAATTAATATGATTGGCTTCACTGTGCAAATTCCAATTTACATTTAAGTAAACTTTTATTGTTTAAAAAATAAGGCCAAGGAAATGAAGGGTAGAAGACTCAATCTCTCTGCTTCTCCCTGAAAGTCACTCTGTTTTGCAAATACTACATCTATGTCTGAAGAAAAAGCATCCTCACCAATTTCCCAAGCTGGTGTTTCTTGAAAGTTCCAAGAGTGAAATTGTTCTTATTTCAACAGAAATTAAAATTTGCCACAAGAATTGCAATGAGTATATCTTAGACAAGCAGAAATCTGCCTCTGCTTTGGCAGTGACTGAATGTTAATATTGTTGACTTTGCAGTAAATATTTTTTTAATTTAATTGTCATTCATGGTACCCAACCAGCACTAAAACAATCAGGCAGTTCCTGGAATTCAACAATCAGTTTCAACTTTCAGTATTGCTGAGCTGCTAAATAAATTTAATTTAGAAGAAGGGATAACTAAAGCATCTGTTAACCAGCATTTCATTCCTGTGAAAATCTGTATAATGGATATAAAAAATTGGTGGATTTTGTGTTAACATGTGGCAAAATTTTTAACTGTCATTTTGGTGAGTACAGGTAGAATGGAAGATGAGGCATATAAAAATAGGATAAACATTATATCATATACTCTGGCAGTTAGGTATCAAGAATAAGAGTAATGTGATAATAGCTAATTCAGGTGTAAAAAAGGACCCATTGGCAAATGGAATACTGCTGTCAAATCTTATTAGTATCTAATAGATGTATCAGAAGATGTGTTTAGAAAGTGGATAAATTATTTGTCAAACTAGTCTTTAAGTAGGGTTTTAAAATTAAGATTTGCTGGGTCATAGATATGTTTTATTTTAAGTTGTGATTTTTGTTAACTATGTTTGGAACATTTTAAAATGAGAATTCATAGCTTAAAAAAAAAAATTAAAAAAATTAAAATAAAAAAAATTAAAGATAACTGAAAACCAATTCTACAAAAACATTATTATTATATTATCAAAATAATTAAACAAGTGTCAAAGTGTCATTACATTAGGTGAATATCGATCCATCCTTACTTTCATCATTGCTACCTTCTTATTGGTGATCATAGATTTTCCCTGCTTTCATGAGTGTTATCAATATTGAACAGGAAAACTGTAACAATATGTTTACTTACTAAACATTCGTTTTGTCTCTAAACTCCCACAAAACTACTAGTTGACACCCTGTGTCTAATTTTCATATTGTTTAAATTAATGGCAGAAAACACTCTACTGCATCACTGAGTGTATAGCAAAATATTTACATGATCTACAAGTTTAAGTATTAGAAGAAATAATGGTTCTCCTGCGCCACAATATTCAAGGACCTCAAAATTACATCCTCCACTCTTGTGTCAATGCTGTTATAACCATTTTCTCCTTTAACATTAGGGAAGCTAATTGCTAACTGAACAATTGACTGATTTTTTTTTACAAATATTTAAGGGTTTAGAATTTCCATATGCTTCAATTTTGTTCTCACAAAATGCAATCTTACATCTATTCAGTGCTACAATTCTATTAGAAATTCCGGGCATGTAATTCTGAACTTTCTTAGCTCACTTTGTGGGACATTTGTTTTAGCTTCCAGATATGCTATCACACCACTACCCAAGTACAACTCTTCCAAAGGAAGTTTTTTCTTAGCTTCTCAATTTCTGATTTGAAATTTTTTCAATATAGAAAGACTTAAGACTTGATAAACATTTGCAAATCATTTTTATAAACTGCTTACACTTTTTGATATGACAAAATATGTTTGGTTATATTGACTGAAGCCTAATAATAACTGATACATCTTTCATTTTATACAAAATTGAGCAGCATTTTCCGAATTACTTTCTTTGACCTCTGAGGTGAAAATAACGTTATAGGATTCTACCGCTATAACACTCTTTTCACTATAAGCATTAAAGATAGCCATCTGGTTAAGCAGGGATATACGAGTTAGGGGGTTTAACATTAAAAAAAAAAAAAAAAAAAAATCCTTTCAACTCAGCTTACCTTTTAGAACTACACCCCCCAAAATTTTATATTTCTCTAACTGGTGATTCAATACTTTCAGGTAATTCCTTACATGCACAGGAAGCAAAAAATGCGAATGAGTGACAGGCGTACGAGGCGTGTTCAAAAAAGACGGAACATTTGCTACAACATCTTTATTACTCATTATGCAAATTTTAACCACTGTTAGTAGTTCCCTCTACTGGTAGTACACTATTGCCAAAGTTTCTTCCATTTTTGGAAAACCTGGAACGCACTTTCTGGGTTGGCACGTAGATCTCTTGTCGCATTATTTGAATCTCCTCTATGGTTTGGAAACGAGGTCCTTTCAATGTGGTTTTAAGTTTTAACGGGAAAATGTCTGGGTCTAGGTTCGGAGAATAGGGTGGATGAGGTACAACGGGAATTGTTTTGCCAGATAGACGGACAAGAAGCGATGTGTGAGTCGGCGCATTGTCATGTTGCAACATCCAAGTCTGTTTTTTCCACAATTCAGGCCTCTTCCTGCGCACAGCATGCCTTTGCAGGAAAAAAAAAAAAAAAAAAAAAACAACCCAACAACACCGCCTTGATCTTTCGCCGACTATGCGTGCTTTTCTTGGACGAGGAGACCCTTTATCCACCCACGGCGACGACTGAACCTTAGTTTCAACATCATAGGCATAAACCTACGTCTAATCTCCCGTTATGATATTCTTAAAGAAGTTTTCGTTTACATTTACAGTGGCAAGCAGTTCCTGACTGATTTCAAACACTGGTCTATTTCTGATAGTCAACAAACGCGGCATGCATTTTGCACTGACACGATGCATTTCAAGTTTACCACTTAAAATTTGATGGCATGATCTTACGCTGATGTCCACTTCGTCAGTAACTTCTCGAACATAAATGAAGGTTTTCGCGAACTCTCTCAACATGGTTATCATCTATTGATGTGGGAGGTCGTCCAGGCCCGAGATCCTCACAGACCGAAGAAGTGTATGTCCCTTTTCCGGTGATTAAATTGATATGCAAATGATATCAAAAGTGGGGGGATGTGGGGTGAGGTGGTTTGGTGGGCGTGGTTGGTGGGTGTGGAAGGGACGAGGTACAATTTGATATCAAAGCTTTGCAACTTATATCACCGGAAAAGGGGTATTTTTTATTATACAGAAAATTAATATATACATTTATAATGTGATACAAAAAGAATTTGTTTAAATACAATTAAAATGCAAATAATGGTACTGAATATTTTTATTGTACTTTTTATACAAAATAAAATTAACATACATTTAATGTGGGTCCTTTTACAAAAATGGAGGTTTTACCCACTTACAAAATGGAGGTTTTACCCTTTACAAAAATGGCGGTGCAGTTCACACATCACTGGTGGGGGTTATGGCGGCACACACTCATAGGCGGGTTTACAAAAATTGTGAGTTTTACCCCTATACAAACATGGCGGGGATTTTTACAAAAAATGGCTGTGCAGTTCACACATTACTGGTGGGTTTTACCCTTTATGGCTGTACACACAGACGGCTTTATAAAAATGGAGTCGGCGCTGGATTTACAAAAATTATTTTAAAATATGTGGTATATGACTTTTTGACAAACGACACTTCACTGTCTTCGTCGCTGCTGTTTTCCTCCTCCTCGTGTGATGTGGCGACGCAGGTGCGTGACATGTGGGAAAAGTTGTTGAGGTGTTCCTGGGCCGACACATGGCGATGGGGACGACGAAATCGCTGATGGATGCGGTTGTGAAGCATCCTGCCGATGTGACCTTGTACTCAAGGGCTGGTGTCTTGTCGATGGTCCCGAGGTAGATGGTGCAGCGTGCGTCTATGCCGTAGTGGAGTGCTTTAGACGGGAGGCACCTGACTACCACGACGTCGGAGTTGTTGGTTGCTAATTTACCTGCTTTTCTACACCCGATATTGGCTTCACTCGGCAGTGCGCTCGTGTCAAATTTGAGTTAAATGAAGTACGGTAAGCAAATTATACTAGTTTCACAGCCAAAGGCTGTCGAAAAGCTTCACCTCGTGGACAAATCACTTAACCAACTCATCAGAGAAATGAATAAATTACAGCGTACACATTTGGCACCCCCCGAAAAACGGCGGTTGATAAAATATAAGTTGGGGAACTATCTCGATCTTATGCCACAAGTGAGGGAACCATACTTTGAATACCTTGAATCGAATGACATCGAGGTAAAGGAGGAAGAGAAGCCAGCAAAGACGAAAGTAGATGAAAGCCAGTTACGAGTAAAAAAGTCTTACAACCTTCGCAGGCAAGTGTGGGAGCAACTATGAACGCGCTGAAGAAAATCTATTTCAATCCTGAACACTATGCTGGTTTTGGCACTGCAGACAAACTTCGCAAGGCCACCGATATACCAAAATCTAAGATCGAGTCCTTTCTTCAAACACAGGATAGTTATACATTTCATAGGCCGATAAGAAAACGATTCCCCACCATAAATTATCACGTTACCAACATGGACGACCTTTGGGAACCTGATCTAAACGTTATGAATAACGTAAAAGAACACAATAAACCATACGTTTACATCTTGACGGTGATTGATGTTTTCTCGAAATATCCATGGGCTATTCCATTAAAATCAAAAGCAGGGGCCAAAATTACACATTGGTTTAAAACTATATTCTCTCATCGCACTCCCAAGATATTGCAAACTGATAAAGGAACTTTTAAAACATTTTTAACCAAACATGGTGCAAAGTATTACACTACAAAAAAAAATGTCAAAGCCAGTGTTGTAGAACGTTTCAATAGAACCTTAAAGACGAAAATGTGGAAATATTTTACACACAAAAACACTTATAGATACGTCGACGGTCTGCGCTTTTAAAGTCCTACAATAGTTCCTTTCATTGGTCCATAAAGATGGCTCCAAAGGATGTCAATGAAGACAACATTTTTCAGGTTTACGAAAATCTTTATGGTCGGAATGCAGACAAACCACGAAAAGTTAAATTTAATGTGGGAGACCATGTGGGTTTACCTAAGGAGAAAATGAAGTTTGCCAAGGGGTACGAGCAAAACTGGACGGACGATATTTTACAGATTGACAAGGTGGTATACGGTTCCCCCGTTGTGTATAGATTAAAGGACTTGGCTGGAGAGGCCATAGACGGCATCTTTTACTCCGAGGAGATACAAAAGGTCGCTCTTCCGGAATCATTCAAAGTACACCAAATACTCGACACTAAAGGTCGCGGTCAAAATAAACAGTTTTTGGTTAAGTGGAGAGGTTATCCAGTCAAGTTTAACTCGTTGGTTCTGGCTTCAACTATAAACTCGATATGATTAGAACAAAACCGTTTTCCCTCACGCTCGTGAGTAATGCCTCTATGGGCCATTTCACTGACAATACAACTTCCAGATTTTCAAAAATCTTATCCGTAAGAATAGTGTTGCAAGGAGAATGGGAAGTGGCACTGCAAAAGGTTAGGTACCATGTGAAATTCTATAACGTAACAAATCACGATAATCAAATCATTGAAACCATGTATAATATGGTAGCACCAGTGACATATTCAAAATTTAACTTACAATTGACTCATGCTATCGTACACAATTCTAAGGATTTGGTACACGCTGTCAACTCTGTTATAAGCGAAAATTTGCAAGTCGAAGACTTTTTCATTTATAACGAGAACAAAAATAGTGCCAACATTAACATCAAAGTCGCACAGACCAGTCAAATATGTAGGATATGTAGAAAAGTGGAGTCCTCCAAGAGAAGTGTATCGAAAACGGAAATTAACCCCCCTGAAGGCACGAACCAAACGTTAAAAAACAAAGCTAGAACTATTACTCCGACTGGAACTCCTCCAAGATCTATCAATCCTAAACCACCAAATCCTCGTAAACCAGGCACTCCTCCTACACCAGAAACGGCAGGAAAGATCTGGCAATCCTTATAAACCTACGCCAAAGAATCTCATACATGTATTGGTTTTGTCACCATCTTTAGCCAAGATGATGGGTTTCGAACCATACACCAAAGTGGTTGAACAGGAAATTGGCAAACACCCAGTGGATCCGTACATGGGTTTCCCTTACGAAATGTTCATTTACTGTAATCTGATAGTACCACAGTGGTGGGCAACACGTTTGTGCAAGTCATCGAAAGCGTCTCTGTAGAGTATGAAAATCGTGACAACCCCTGCATGACTATTGAAATGTACTTCATTCCAATTAACTGGGTACCTTTGATGCAACAGGACTTTAAAGTCGTGAATATAGATTTAAGGAACGGTTATGGTGATTTCTTGCCATTTGTAGATGGGCTTTCCTCTTCTATAGTTCTAAACTTTCGTCCGAAACAGACATAATGCAGCTGGATACTGTCACCAGATATACTTAAACCAGGCTGGAGGAGCATTATAGAATCCAGATTTTCTCTTGTACAAAGGCAAGAGTTATCAAAAGGGTAGCGACTTGTTCTCTGCTCTTGGTGGTCTTTTCAGAACCGTGCTACCGTTTTTCAAGAGCGGTGTGAAATCTATCGATAAAGAGGCATTGAAAATGGTGGCCAATGTGTTTGCAGATGTTGTAAGTTCGGGGATACCGCCAAAAGAATCGTTAAAGACTAGGCTGAAGTAGGCGGGAACTAACTTGAAGAGGAAAGCTGATGTAAAGATAGACTCTATGATACGCACTGGGCTATTAAAGCGCCCGAAGGGTGAAATATATAATCAGTTTAACACTAAACGCCGAAGACGTAAAGTGCTAGACGTATTTTCATAATGACTGACGAATCGTTAGCGCACATTCGTTATCGTTAGCGCGTTCAGAACTAGACATCTTTAAAGACTTGCCCGTTCAAATGAACATGGAGGAGTACCGCTACATTTCTCTAAACCCTCAAAATACACTTATGAAAAACGCCCCCATCACTTTTCATTACTCTGGCAATGCAGACGATTACCTCGACATGACTTATGTAGTACTTAAGCTGTTCGTGCGAATAGTGGGTGACGGTGGAAACGACTTTAAAGAGGGCAAGCAGATTACCTTTGTAAACAATACCCTAAATTCCTTGTTTCAGCAAATGGAAGTATCACTCAAAAATGAGGATAACGGGCAGGATGTGAGGGAATGTGCTCACAGTCTTGAAACAAGCCCTTAGTTCTTATTTCACCCCTGTATGACCTATTGTGAAACAGTTGAATCAAGCTGGTATAAATACGTCTGTCAGCAGACTTACCATTAAGATGCTTCTGAGATGCTGACCTAACAATTAAAGAGTTGTTTGCCCCCCCCCTCCCAGACCCTTTTTTGCAGTGGCGTAATTGCGGCAGTTCTTTGGATCTCAATGAAATTGGATCCGACACCAGGCATGGAAACATGCAAAAATCATCACATTACCGAAGCTGGAAAAGGATGATGAAACCCTGCCAATCATCGGCCAATCAGTCCACTGCCAGCGATGAGCAAACTGTTCGACAAAGTGGTGTTAGTGCGCCTGCAGAAAACTTGGACCTGCAAAATGTGCTCCACCCAGAGCGAGCAGCAGTAGCAGTCCGGAGTAAGCGGTTTTGTATGGTTTCCAGATGACGAAGGTTCATCTTTGCTGCCACTCCCCAGACTTGGCAGGCGTAGCTGAGTATATTGGTTGTAAAATCTGCTTATTGATGAACTGCTTGTTACCGAGCGACATCGCCTATTTTCTGCTGTGCAATGGGTATAGACTGGCCATACCCCCGTTGACCTTGTTCGCCGGAGGCTCTAGATGTGACTTCCACGTTTTTGGTGTCTAGAGTGACGGCTAGGTGGTCGTCCAGAAATGGTCCAGTGCAATGGACAGCCAGCCACTGCATTGCCCTCGATCATCATGAGCGGTTTGGAGGCTTACTACCTAGAAATGCAGTTGGAGGGCAGTCTCCTCCTCGGAAGGGGATGCCTCCAGGCTGTTGCCATTCCAGGAAGAGTCCTTTAATGGCAGAGGGAGTAGCTTTACAGATAGAGAGGGGAGTCGACGGAAGGATGAGTTTGGATAGGAATTGCGTTTAAGTGGGTGTATGTATGTTATTTGTGAAAGGGGGGGATGAACGAATGTTTGGTGTTATGATATTTTAGCTTGGTCTAGGGTGCTTTCTTGAGGGCCCTGGGTTTATGTCATACTCTCCGAGGCTTTTTATTAGGGCATTAAAGTTGTGAGGTAGTTTAAAGTGGAAGGAGTGGGACAGGTCTAGGATATATTCTATGAGGGTAGGGAATTTAAGGTCCTTGTGGATTGTGATATTTGGGTTGTACCACCCGGAGCCAGTGGCCGTTCGTAGGTAGCGGTTCTGGAGTACCTGGAGACGGTTTAGGTGAATTTTAACTGCCGTGTCCCAAACTTGGCAGGCATATGTAAGCTCCGGGCGAAGTATCTGTTTGTATACCAGCACTTTAGTTCAAACGGACACCGTAGAAAATTTGGAATTTAGAGGATATATCATTGCTATCCTTCGGCCTATTCTGTTCGCTAGCTTTGTGATGTAGGCTCTCCATGTGAGTTGAGCGTCTAACCTGACTCCTAGATAGGGGGCTTCCGTCCTCCAAGGAACGCTTCCACCTGCTACACGGAGTACGTCTTGCATATGGCGTCTTGCGCAGGTACCTTAGTCGCGTTAACGGCCAGTCTCCACATGTTGAACCAAGTAGTCAATTTATCAGCGTAGATTCGGGGGAGGAGAGGACTTCATCTATGGAGGCGGAAAAGATTCTGTTTTCAAGATAGGAAATTATTATGTGGATGAGAAGTGGGAGGCGGAATAGTGTATGAGTCGGTAGATTACCTGCCCACGTGAAGTCTAAAAATAACGTCAGAGTAAAGTGCTGGTTTTTTAAGCCACGGTTGAAGGATTGAGCCATGCGCAGCAGTTGGTGTGTCGTCGAGTGTTGGTGGTGTAATCCAAATCGCTCTGAGTGGAGCACATTGTGCAGGTCCAAGTTTTCTGCAGGCGCACTATCACCACTTTGTTGAACAGTTTGTTCATCGCTGGCAGTGGACTGATTGGCCGATGATTGGCAGGGTTTCAGCATCCTTTCCCAGCTTCGGTAATGTGATAATTTTTGCATGTTTCCATGCCCGGTGTCGGAACCAATTTCATTGAAATCCAAAGAACTGCCGCAATTACGCCACTGCAAGAAAGGGTCTGGGGGGGGCAAACAACTTTTGTTAGGTCAGCATCTCAGAAGCATCTTAATGGTAAGTATGCTAACAGACGTATTTATACCAGCTTGATTCAACTGACTGACAAATAGGTCATACAAGGGTGAAATAAGAACTAAGGGCTTGTCTCAAGACCGTGAGCACATTCGCCCACATCTGGCCGTTATTCAAGTCTCCAGGGGACGATCCCTCAATGTGGAACAAAAAAAAAAAAACTCGCGATATCCGTATCTTCCAGGATATGACGTAAGACTTGTCTATTTCGTCCTACTCCTTCACCACTCCCATCCCTTCAGGGTAGGTTTATTAATATCGCGGCGACTTCAGCTGAGTTATCCAAAAAAAGCATCCACTTTGAAAGGAAAATTGCTGGTTACTGCTACTCAACAGCAGGCGGGCAGCTCCAGTAACAGGCATGTTCAAATGAAATATTTCCAAGCCAGCAGAATCAGGTGAATGGAGACGACGGCTTCACCGGCTTGGCAGACCCATTTCCTAATTACTTGACAGGAATGAGAGAGTTACCTGCTGTAAACAAAAGCAGTGTTGAAGCGGTGCGAGGCAGGAATAGCACTCGCCTACAAACATTTTCATTGGAGCATCATCATTTTTTTTTTGAGTAGTGTTTAACGCCCGTTTTTACTACAGAGGCACCACAGGCGGTTGCATCATCATGTGGTTACAGACTTTTTAAATAGGAAATATATGCTACTATAGTTCTCAGGTAGAAAAATAAAAGAGCATAGAAGAGTGCTCCGGGAACTAGATTCACACTCGAAGAAATAGGTTTGGCCTTAAAGGAAAAAGATATGATAATAAAGGCCGTCAATTAAATGGCCAAAATATTCCAGAGTAGGATGGAAAACCAGTTACCAAAGTAAAAATGCCGCTATACTCTGTAGTGGAGCCAGCCAGTCACACCAGGGCACCGATGCCAGTTAGATGATGTACGAGCCATTTTATGTACAATGAAAGAGGGTGCATTCCAAAGTGGACTCATTCCCAATGCTATAGATGCCTTACATATGGGGTTACTAGTACAGTCTGCACTAGGCAATACGGTGCTTAAGATGTGCAGGTTATCACACAGCAGTCACGTGTGATCAATGTGCTGCATGCTTTCATTGCAAACAGGAGCATATGGCGATACTAATAAAATGTCCCCAAAGAATAAGGATAATAAACAATCAAAGAGCACCAGATGTTAATTTTGAGACTCACGGATCCACGTATGGGCTGATTCAAGATAAAAATGGGCCTCATAATCATATATTGAAAAAGCTATTCAAGGTGGTATCCACAATATTCCGCACTGGTGCTGCCATCTCGACAGTAGTTACAGTAGAGTTTTATACCGCTAGGTAGAACGCTAGCATATCAGATGATTGTTTAATGTTTCATGTAGCTGGGTAGATGGGTTGAAAATCTATAGTACTCTTCATGATACTGTGTATGGAGTGTGTGGCGATTTTACGATGGATTCAAGATTAGAACAGAGAAGATGCATCAAATTCTGTACAAATCCCGAGGAAAATGCTACGTAGACACTTGCAATGATCCAACAAGTATTTGGGGGACAAAGTATGAGCCGTACACGTGTGTGTGAGTGACATGCTCAGATCACGGCCGGCCATACAGCTATTGAAGACGATGTTCACACCGGTAGGCCCGTCAGCTGCACAACACGGATCGACGTCGAACTATTGAAGACCTGGGTTCTCATGAGAAGGAATTAGTTATGGGACATGCCAACGAATTTTAACTGATGAATTGAGCATGCATCGTGTCGTCGCAAAATTTGTGCTAGGATCCTGACTGCTGTTCAGAAAGCGCAGCGTGATGGAATTTGCACCGATCTTCGTCAGGCCGTATCCGATGACCCAACTTTCTTGTCCATCGTCATCACCGGCGATGAGAGCTGGATGTACGCTTATGACCCTGAGACAAAACATCAATCCTCCCAGTGGAAGAGCCCGAACTCACCGAGACAAAAAAAAAGTGAGACAATTGAGGAGCAAAGTCAAGGGAATGCTCCTCGTTTTCTTTGATACCAAGAGGATTGTGCAAAAATAATTCGTCCCACCAAATCAAACAGTGATTTCCACGTAGTACTGTGACGTTTTGCAACGGCTTCGTGAAAATGTGCGGAGACGACGGCCCGAACTTTGTAGACAAGAAAATTGGCTGTTGCATCACAATAATGCGCCCTGTCACAATTTCTTGTTCACCAGTAGCCCTTTGACGACAAACAACATGATGGTTGTCCCCCACTCTCCGTACTCGCCTGATTTGGCACCTTATGACTTCGCCTATTCCCCAAACTGAAAATCAAGTTGAAAGGACGTCGGTTCGACAAAATTGAGAGGATTCAAGAAATGCTGTCTATGTTAAACACCCTCAAGGAAAATGACTTCCAAGATGCCCTTGGAAAATGGGAGAATCGCTGGGATCGGTGTATAGATGAGAAAGGGTATTACTTCGAGGGTGACGGAGTTAATTAGTCTCAAAGTAAGTTTTTGACCAGATAGCAGCACCAGTCTCGAATATTCTGGATACCACCTCATAGGCCTCAGCTCATATAGGATACAACATTCTTGAAATACCAAAAAAGAACAAGCTAGCTCCCAAAGTACACAGAGCACCAAAGTAGGCCCATCCAATGCCAGGCTAAAAACTACTGCTGCCATGGAGAGACGACTATAGCAACTGGGAACCAAATCCCTACCAAACTCCCATCCTACTTCGCCCTCCAGAATGTGAAGAATGCCACAGGTTAGAGAGCAGAATGAGGTAGGGTCCTCATATGCTGCCAAAGAAGTCACTCAGAAGCCTAATTCCTATGGCATAGCAGCCTATAAGAGATGTAATGTTTCAACGGCCTGAACTCCGTTGAGTCACCCTTAACAAATCAACCTACCGTCATTATACGTCTTATAAGAGTACACCACGCATATAGAATGGCTAGCTTAATTGATTGGGGAGTATCTGCCGATCCTTCGAGGACTTCGGCAGACAGTCCAGAGTGACATTAACCCCACATTAAAATTTGCTGCGCTTTATGAAGGAGTTAGCACCTTAATCCGCTTATCCGAATTCTACTGGCACGCACCTACGCCAAACCTTTTGGCTTTGCATATATAAATATGAATGGAATTTTAGCACAGTAAGAAGACCTGCCAGAGTTCATGATGCAGCATGAACTCTATGTTGTGTTAATTTGTGAAACACACCTCCGCCTTTGGCTAAATTTTAGGATCCCCGTTTATGTATTACACGGGAAATATTCGTTTAGATCGCAGAGAAAGGGGAGTGGCCAATCTTATAAAATCACAATTAACACACAAACCCACGCCCCTACTTCCAACTAAAAATTTGGAGGGTGTTGCTGTACTTACCAGAATTGGAGGCCAGGAAACAGTTCTGATTGCGGGATATAATCCCGGGTATCCCATTTATACAAGCGGAGTATTAGTGTTTTCTGCAAGCTTTTCCAGTTACGTTCCTATCAGGGGACTTTAATGGCAAACATAGGCAATGGAAGTGTGAAAGAGCCAACAACCGGGGCATCCAATCGGCAAATTTAGTCAATGTAGACGCATCCCTTGATGTGCAGGAGCCACAATGCCCCGCATTTAGGCCTGGGAATGGCAGGCCTAGGGCAATAGATATAGTAATAACTAAAGCAATGCCCTATTATTTAGATTTTAACACAACGAGTGATGTACACTCCGAACATGATCCAGTCGTGGGTGAGCTGCAAACATTTCCTATGACCAACATTAGCAAAACGCTGGACATATGAACTGGATTGGAAAGCTACTGTTGTAGCTCTAGACGAAGTGATCCGTCCGAATCCTAGAATTAACTCTGAGGCATAATTAGATGAAGCAGCTGCTGCATTTGCAATTACCTCAGTGGCCACGCAGTACACTTATAAAATTTCGGCAGAAAGCATGAATTCTTATACTCTGGCAATTAATATACATGCTGTATGTAAGCAAGCCAGAAATTTCAAAGACTTAGTGATCCAAATTTGCTAAGACTATACTTGCCTTTCAATCCAGGACAAGATGTCTGATTAAACAACATAAAACTATGACTTCGGAGAACACGGTTAATAGAATAGATTTAACGGATAACAAACCATGGAAAGTTATCCGAAAATTAAGAGGGGAAAGAGAAACTCACCTGCATCCGCTGAAGGAAATAGGGGCGAATAAGTATAACAGCCACAAGAGTAAGCCATGTGTTGGCCGATTAACTTGAAAGATGGTACAACCATAGAGATGACCCCTGGGATAATCTCCAGGCGCGTAGGATTATAGCGCAGGTCCGTGAATTGCTAGACGACTCCAAAAGCGCCCTATGCTTAACGAAACGAACATTTTTATACGTGCATTAATCTCAGCTGCTCCCCACTAACGTAGAAAGAAGCAGAAATTATTTGCATTTAAGAAAATGAAGGAATCCTGTTTTACCTTCAAGTTATCGGCCAATCAGTTTACTCCCTATAGTGTCAAAGGTGTTTCAGCGAATACTTTTGACCCGAATGAAGCCACATTGGTTGCAACTGATTCCGGAGCATCAATTTACATTTAATTGAATAATACAACAATACTTCCACCACTCAGCAGTTATTGAGGGTTGTGGAGAAGGCTTCTTTGGGATTACGAGAAGGCTGCAGGGCTGCTTGATATTGCAAAAGCTTTCCCCAGAACTTAGCACCATGCTTTATTATATAAGCTAATTAATGCCAGGTTACGGAAGGTAACCTTACGGCTAAACTTTATCTTCCTGTCTAACCGAACCTTCTGTGTTCAAGGACATTGCTCAGACAACAGAAGGATACAGGTTGGATTACCAAAAGCCGACATATGTTCACCAATTTTATTTTCGGTATGTATGTCAGATTTCCCTACAAAGTCACAAATATTAATAATGGCACAAAATAAATTTTTGAATTTAACACCTACTCCGATTCGCACATACCTTCCTAAAGTAGAGGAAGGGGCAAGAAATGCCGAAGAGCCGAAGAGTAGCTGGTAGGCTGAGGTTGGTGATCAGCCTGTGTGTTTGCTACGTACATATCCTGTGTTTGGATTTAATGCAGAAAAGAGATGGTAATGTAGGTTGGTTCTATTGTTTTGGATGTGGGATGAAGGGAATGTGCTTAAAAACTTCTCCGGGATGATGTGGTCGAATTTGACATCCTTGGATGTAGGTTGTTATATACATGCTTCTAACTGGATTTGTTAGCAGAATGGTCACACCGCTATTTGATTTCTGATTTTGGTTTTAGTTTCGTTGGAAACAAAAGATTTGTTGCTAAGATTTGCCCTTCATTGTTCGGGGTGGCCACATGGCAGGCATGGCATCTTGAATTTGGCTTAGGCCTATTGCGATAGGAGTAGCTGCCCTGTGGCCGAACAAGAGCACTGTCTTGATAACGCAAATGGGCGTATAATTTTTTGGCCCGGCGTCTAATTTCCTTCTCAACATATATGAGGAAGGGGGTCTCATGTGTAGCCTGACTGGGAAGCAGCGATATATAGAATAGACGGACCTATGTCCTCTATTCTGTAACCTTTGCAGAAGTGCCAACCAACTGTCGGTTGCCATACCCAAGATTTCACAGGCGTATAGTATGAGAGGAATGATCAAGGCTTTAAAAAGGTGTAATTTTAAATGGACTGGTATCGCCTTGGAACTGAACACAGGAAACAGTTTAGCTATTGCTTCCTGCGCCCTGTGAGAAGCCTCGGCTATGTATCGCTTGAAGGTTAGACCTTTGTCGAGTTGCACATCCAAGTAGGCAGTGGAATTTTCCCACTTTATCCTTTGATGTCTGTATACGAGTGTGGTGGGGGGCATGGATAAGCGGCGTTTTTGCTTTTTGCCTGGTTGATTGACTTTCGCCAAAGCTTACACCACCTTTTGATTAGGTGTAGCAGTCATTGAATGAGAATTATTGCTCTGTTTAGTTTTGTGTTTATTTTGTATAACAGGACGTCATCTGCGTATTGAGCAATGTTGATTTCTGTTGGGTGTGTCTGACATGTAGATGTTGAATAGTATTGGGCAAGAACTGAACCTTCGGGGACTCCGTCACGTATGGGTCTTAGTGTTAAGTTGTTACACGCAATCGTACTTTGAAAGTACGATGTTTTAAGTATGAGTATATTATCTATATGTATATTTTGGGTAGCTGCAGGAGAAAGAGTTTTTCTAGGAGTTCCGCGTGCTAGGTCGACGAGAAGGCCTTTTCTACATCCAAAGACAACGCTGGGGTGAAGGATCTCCCGGAATCCCAGGGCTACGGCGTCCACCATCCGGAGTGGCTGTTGGGTAGTAGGATACCCAGGACAGAAACCAAATTAATGGGACAGGATGGCTTGGATGTTTCCCAGCAAGGGACACAAACGTGTAAGAAGTAATCTCTGGAACACTTTTGAGATTGTGGAAAGAGGCTGATGGATCGGTAATTGGAAGGGTATACCTGGATTTTGCCCTGCTTCAGTATGCATATCACCCGTGCCTCCCTTCAGTCTCGTGGAAAGTGACCCAGGCTGATGCACACATTGAACATTTTTGTGACAAAGAGAATAGGACAGGAAAGGAAGGTTACGGAGCATGAGGGGAGTAGTGCCGTCAGGTTCGTCAGCCTTTCTGAGGTTGAGACGCTGTAGTGCGCCCTTGTACTTAATGGGGGTGGAAGATAGGACTCTTATAGTCGTCTTCGTCCGCCGGTCTTCGGAGAAATCGATGGACGTCGGAATGAACCTTACTTGAGAAGGTATCGTCCTGGGAGTCGTCTCTAGGCCTGAATAGACGTTCCAGGTAGTCAGCGAGAGCAATGGCTTTGGCGTAAGAATTATAAAAATGCCATGAATAGGATGGAAAGGTTTGTCTCGTTGGCCGCGGAAAGTTCTTGGCTATTCTCTACATGTCACCATGAATCAAATTCTGTCTAGCCATTGTGTCTTTTCTTCTCGCGGAGGCGAACACTGACTTGTCGGCGTATGGTCTTCAACAGTATTCGATGATTTGGCGTGCTGTGATGCTGGTAGTGTCTGCGGGCGGCCCAGGAACCTTGGTTAAAGAGTGCGAGGTCTAGAATAACGTCTGTATGAATGGGAGGGGAAGTGTGGATCGTATGACTGCGTATTTGGTGACTGTAAGGGAGAAGGAGACTGCAGTCTCTAAGGATTGGATGTCTACGATTTTTGGGTTTGGGGGATGGTAGTGCAAAGGCATTCCTTAACGATATTCTAATCGATCTTGCTGTTTAGACCTACGACATCGTGGCTGGCAATCATTGTGTTGATTTCTGAAAAAAAAGGGATTGTGGTCTGTATATAGTGCATTGATTGATGTGAGGGTGAAATAGTGTGGGAAGTGTTTGATGATTGCAAAGGCGATGACACATCAGCAGCTGTGGCCTCTAGTGATTGAAGTTGCGGTATCTGGATTGGACGGTGGACATTTCTTCGAATAAAAATCGCTACGCCGCCGCCTGGAGCACCTCGGTCAGCGCAAAGACAGATGTAGCTCTGAAGGCGGAAGATGGAGTATTGATGGAAATGTGTTTCGCTGACTAATAAAGTGTCTAGGGCAAACCGGGCACCAAAATATTGAAGCTTGTCCCTCTTCTCAGCAAGTCCATTGCATTCCAAAATGCGAACCGAAATGAGGTACGGGACATAATTCAGTCCGCCATTTTGAGTCGCCTGGTAGTTGTCGAGAAGAACGGTGATAGCCACAAAGACTATCATTATCTTGCTGGACGAGTCAGGTGCATATTGGAATCGAGTGAGACGTTCCTGTATGTGGCTGCTGTATGTCTGCTATAATTGTGTCAGCCACTGCTGTAAGTCCAGGGTACTTTCGCTCTACTGGGAGTCGGTGTGATTTGGAGTGCGCCCAGGGGGCATCCGCCTCTCCTTGGGTTTCTCCTGCTGGGAAGTGTCACACACCTGCCCCTCAGTAACTCGGGTTCTCCTGGGAGGGCGTTGCCTCTGTAGCTTGGGGCCGGGTGGGTAGTGATCTGTTGTGGGTTTAGCTTGTGGTGTCTCAGTTTCAGCTGGCGATGATTTCCGACAGGGGGCTGTCCACGTGGCTCACCTTCTAGATGTGTTGGAAGTCTGCCTCTTCAGGTTGAGGAGGGAGGCCCCGGGCTGATGCCATTCCAGGACTTGGTCCTTCACTGACTCAAGGATTGAAGATTAGGTCGGGGATTGTGGGTCAGCAGTGGGGTAATTAGCGCGGGAATGGTTTTTCAGTTTCGAGGGTAAGTCAGGTGTGTTTAGGATATTTGTTTGTGGTTATGTCAGGGATTGGGAGTGAGTCAAGTACGCTTTTTGCGAAGCCCGGGGCCTATATCATACTCCCCGAGCCCGCGGATCAGTGCGTTGAATATGCTGGGTTATTGGGATCGGAAGTATTTGGATGTATTTGGAGATGGTTGGAAAGTGTAGGTATTGGTGTATGTTTTGGTTTAGTATGTATTAGCCGGAGTTTGTAGCAGTCCGGAGGTTTTGGAGAATTTGCAAGCCGTTCAAATGGGGTTTTGCTGCTGATTCCCAAATATGACCGGCTCAGGTTAAGGCCGGGCGCATTACCTGAAAATAAACCAGCCTTTAGTACCGACGGACATCGTAGAGAATTTGGATTACACTGGGTACAACATTGCCATCCTCCGGCTGACTCTGTTTGCCACCTCGGTGATATAAGCTTTCCGTGTTAATTCCATGTCGAGCTGCACACATAGTTAGGGGGCCTCTATAGCTCAAGGGACAGGTCCTTGAGCTATTCTGAATTCCTGCATGTGTTACAAGGGTCGTATTGAAAAAAACAACGGCTTGTGATTTAGTGGAGTTAACTGCCAGTCTCCACATGCTAAACCAGGCTGTCAGACTTGGAGTCTCGCCACAGCTGTTTGTTGGGCATGTGGAGCTCGTCGTGATTGCCGTATCGTCAGTGTAAAGATACAGAGAACAGCTCCGGTGGGATGACACGGTATTGATGTAAGTTAGAATAAGAACCGGGCCTAGGACACTGTCTTGCGGTACTTCTGCACTGATAGGTCTTGGGGTTGAGAGGCCATTGGTGACGGAGAAGCATCTATTTGTGTGGTAGGAATGAAATAGATAAGTGAGATATGAGGAAACTGAGTAGGTGATGAGGCGATGCAGGAGACCTTGGTGCCAGACAGTGTCAAAGACCCACGTGAGGTCAAGAAATAACGTCGGAATAAAGAGCTGGTTTTGTAGCCGCGGGCTACTGTTTGTACTAAGCGTAGTAGTTGGTGCGTGGTTGAGTGCTGTCTTCTGAAACCGAATTGTTATGGCCGCAGAACGTTGTATGCACTTCAGTCGGAGTAGCACCATCTTCTCGAAAGGTTTGATTAGCGTGGGCAGGAGGCTTATCGCACGATGGTTGGAGGGTGTCCTGGCGTCCCTGCCTGACTTGGAAAGGTGATGCTTTTTGCGTATTTCTAAGCAACTGGGAAGCGCGCTAGGTGCATTAGGCTATTGAACAAGTGTGCTATCAAATCCTGCCACGCTGGTGGCAAAGCTCGTAGCGCAGCATATGTGGTACCGTCATGGCCTAAGGCTTTAAAGGGTTAGGATTGTTGGAGTAAATGTGTCAAATCAGTGGGGTTAGTAGGGATTTTTCCTATAGATCTGGTGGGGCCTTTAAGTAGTCTTGAACGGCGCTATGAACTTAGTGAGTGTGGTCTGTGTTTGGTATATCAGTTAGGGTGAAGGTGGCTTGTAGATGGCCCCCCATCAGCATCACTTTTTCTTTTGCTGATTGGGCCAGTCTGTTCCGAGTATAAGTGGTTCACTTGGCGTAGGGAGACGCAAGAGAGCTTTAGTCATCATCCACAGCGAGGCATCCCGTGTATTTAGTTCCGATAGCAGCTGCTCCCACTGAAGGTTAGCAAAGTTCCGGAGTTCCAGCCTCAGCAGTTGAAGGCGGTTGAGTTCTCGCCGATCCTGCGGGCACCGAGTGTGTTGGAAGCGCCGGCGTGTTCTGTTTGTGTTGGCGATTATTAATCGAATGCTGTGGGGAAGGCGAGACTGATAAATTCTCCTCCAGGAGTAGGAGTGGATTGGGAATGGCTTGCTGGATGGCGGAGGTCACCGCTAATAAGGTGTCTGCCTCAGTTGCCTTAGAGCAAGGTATGCAGATTGGCGTGGAATGCGCTAGGAGGGCTGTATAGGCTTTCAAATTGGTTTTACGGGGGTTCGGGATGGTGCAGGGGGATTTAAGTACCGGGCGTTAGTGAAACATGAGCAGGACAGGATAATGATCGGATGAGAGTTCAGGTATCGAGAAGAGGCGCGGGTGCCTTCCCACATTCCAAAGGAGGGCGATATCAAGGCAGTATAGTGGGCGCGATCACCATGGATTATAGTGGGAGAGATAGGGGAGAGCACTGATAGGCCTCGGTCTGTGATTAACTGGTGAAAAACTGTTCCACGGTGTGATATGGCTGTTGAATTCCAATTTGTGTGCTTAGCGTTGTAATCCCACATAGCAACAGTGACTGTGGAGTTGACCATGTGCTGTAGTTCGCCTGGAAGGTGGGTTTGCCAAGGGGAATTTAGACCTAGTAAAAGTTAACAGGTCCTGCGCTGGTATGCAGTTGAATTCCCGTCACTTCCATATTAGTCTCATGAGGCAGGTGGTGTTGTACATAGATTGCTGTCTCTCCATATCCATCCGGCTTGTCTGATCGGTTGCAGGTGTAACCAGATATGGTTGGTTTAATGCTGGGCGCTTGCCATGTTTCCTGCACCAGCAGCAGCTGTAATTGCTTTGAGATCGCAAAATGTGTAGTCTCTCGCACTTTTCTCGGAACCCGTGGGCTTTCCAAGATCAGGCTTTGAGTCGAGCAGAGTGAGAGTTAGTTGCCATTTTGGAGCAGGAAAGAGAAGACTCTGTGACACAGGGTGGTCTCTGCGGGTAATGTTTGGAGTAGATTTAGGAAGGCTAATGCCAGGTAGGCAGCGAAACTCTTTTATATCTGTAGCAGTATTTTTTTATTTTTGCAGTGGGGTCCGGCGTTGGGATGGATGTGGGCTGGGAAGGGAGAGATGGAAACTGCTTTCTGGGTTGCCGGGTTTGTTGCCGTTGTGGTTGGCCCTGGAATCGCTGACGCTGCTGCTGTAGTGGTGCAGGTGCCTCGGGGGTCGCGGATGCCCGAGCCACACGTGGGGCCGAAGGCAAAGGCTCTTGCCGTGTTTCCAGGCGTGCGGAGGCCGATGGTTGCACTATTTGTGATGTTGAGGGGCTGCAAGCTGCTGCATAAGATGGGCACTCAATGGGTACCTACGGCGGCAGTCCTGGATGGCGAGCTCCTTAAAAGGCTTCCTTTGGAAGATCTTGGGTGATGCGGAGGAGTGGAGCCTCGTAGAAGCGAGACATTCTGTCTTCTTTGGTGGCTCTTAAGTTCAAGTCGGGTCTCTTGCCACACCGGGCACTTTGCGTACCGACAGGAATGACTTGCTCCACAGTTGAAGCATCTTGGTGGGGTGGTGCCCACTAGAGAGCATTCCTTCCTGGAGTGGCCTGCTTACCCACAGTGCGAGCACACTGTTTGCAATTTGCACCCAGGTGCGCTGTGAATAAACATTTGGCATTTGGTACACTGCTGGGGACGCGATGTTGGCTTATATGGTTCAACCCGGACGATTGCGGAGAACATCCGCGTCTCCTGGTAGATGTTCACTGTCCCGTCCGTATTTTGGATTTGCATCTCTGAAGTGGGGTAGTTGGCGTTGGTCTGCAGTTCTGTTGGAATGTAGATGTCCAAGCCATTCCGCTGGATAGCCTTTGTGCATTAGGTGCTGTTGCATATCCTATTCAATGACGTAAATGGGCACGTCCTTTATTGTAACGTGTTAGAATCGCTCCTCGGGAAGCAGTGTGTTGACGAACTGGTGCTCGCCTCTTCCAGGAGTTGTTGAATTAGGCGGTGATTTGCCGGTGTCGCAGGCAGAATGGCGATTCTTCCTCGCATGTTCCTGAGAGTGTAGTGCAAGTCCGGGAGAGAATTCAGTTTGGGAACTAGGATGCGGGCCTTTTGAGGGTCCCGCAGGAATATTGGCGTCGGTTTGGGTTGACGGGGAAGAGTGGATAGGTTAGGATTTGGCCGTGGGTTCGGGTCAGAGGTTTACATAGGGGTAATGGAGGCGCCAGAGTTCCGGCGTCGTTTGGTTGCGCTAGTAGGGTTAGCTTCTGGAGCTGTTGCAGATTCGAAAGTTCATGATTGTTGCAAATGTTCCAATTTGTTCGTGATTGGTGTGGGAGGTGCTGGTGCATTTGACTTGGTCCAGTCTGTGTGCCGAGTGGGACAGTTTGCCAACTGGTCTGCGACGCTTGTGCAATTTTAAGGAAGTAGCTCCCAATGGCGCGTTTTCGATTACTGCGAGCAGATGTTTTTGTTCCCGCTATGCTATTGGTAGGTGCTGCAGCTTGGTGAGGGATAGCCAGGACTTTTGCCAGTTCGGCCTCTACTGCTTTCAGCAACTCTAGTCGAGGCCTCTTCTCCAAACGTAAAATTGCAGGTGCATCGACGGCGAGTGGCATTGGAGGGTCGACTATTAACGGTTGATTGAGAAAGGTGATGAAGTCACCACCCTTCACGAAGTACAGAATCGGGTCTTTTGACATTGCCATGGTCGTAGTAAATTGGCAACAGGGGGTCTTACTACTATTTGTCAGGGATGGGTCTGTACTACTCCACCAAAGTTAGTAGTTTATCGACCTGCCGCTGGGTGGGTGAGGCTGTTTCTCCAGCGCTGACATGTGACTGCTTATGACACTACTTGGAGAGCCGAGCAGGCTCCTCTGATCTGTTGGAAAGAGGATGGCGTAGTAGCCCTCCGTGCAACAAGGGAACGTGGGAACCTTGATGCTTGGAGTTTGCGTGCTGTTATATGACTGTAATATACATACAACCGAAACACAACACAACACTGATGCACACTATGAGGCGAAGGTGATGTGGATAATACACCAAACACTGCAGTGGGCTCTGTTTGTTGCTCCTCGCACAGTTACTGTAACACGAAACACAGATATAACTAGTAGATAAACACAGAGTATGTTCGACTACTGTTAATAACAATAGTAATAGTGAAACGCCAATTGTTTGTTCATTGTTGGCTGTTTAAGTGTTGTAACATCGCAAGGTATACGGGCGCTAGGCACGCGTCCGCACCGCTTGGTAGCATCGTCCGACTGTCGATCATCGCTGTCCACGTGCCATTGCAGCGTAGGAGACTGTGCCCGTCGATGTTGTTGTAGTTGCTCTGCTTGTGGTGGTAGAAGGGCCTGTTTGGCGCGCTGTCATGTTGGGTGCAGAGACTGCTCTTGAGGCGGTTGTAGCCAAGTTGTCTTCAGTTCTGTCCTCCCCAGGATGGACCATCCGATTGTTGATAATTCCTGGCTTGGTAGGACATCTGCCATAGCAGGCCACATGATCTCCCTGTAATCGGCACAAGTTGGGGTCTCCTTGGAAGCAGGCAGGGTCCGGGAACAGAATTGGCTCGAGTGATTAAAGCCCAATCCGCGGTAGTATTATGCTGGGTCGCCAGGGTGTCGAGATGCTTCTACCTTAACACTGAGGTATCACATTGACGGTATTTTGTCTGGGCTACCTCAGAGTCGTCTGCCCGTTCCATAATCACTAAAATGATGGGAATTCTTACTGATGAGCAGTCTCCTTGGGCGTGCTCGGTAAGTAGTTTAACAATTTTAGGGTTTATGCTCTGGCGTTGGATGTCCGCAGCAATGTCTCCCACCGGAGTGTCCACTGGTAATGATATGGCGAATATAGCGCGCCTTGTCGACAGCAAAGGAAAAATGTTGTATTCCTCGCTTCTTGAATGCACTTAGTAGCCTTTGGTGATCCTCTTTTCACTTGGCCAGAAATCTGATGGTATTACCTTTCCTAATTACCTTGCATTTAGGTATCAAAGTCGGCATTACTTCCTTTAGGAAGCCTGTAGCACCCAGAAATGTATCTACGATAATTCGTGGTACACGAGGTCCATTCACAAAATTCCGGAAATATTTCCACAAAATTTTTCTACGCTTACCTTTTACTTGTTGTGCATGGTCTCCTTCGAAATACTCTCATCCGCAATTGATACACCGCTCTCAACGTCGTTTCCACTTCCGGAAGCAGTTTTGGTACACCTCTTTCTGAATCGCGCGAAGCGCCGTCTGCGAATTTTCTCTTATCTCGTCTATCGTTGTAAATCTTGGTCCTTTCAATGGGGTTTTCAACTTTGGAAATAATAAAAAAAAGTCTGAAAGGGCCAGGTCTGGAGAGTACGGAGGATGAGGCAGCACAGTTATTTCGTTTTTGTGCAATAGTCGCCCACCAACAGGGACGAATGTGTGGGTGCGTTATCGTGATGCAAGAGCCATGAGTTGTCTCGCCACATTTCAGGCCGTGTCTTTATCATATTTTCTCGCACGTCCTGATAGTACCATGGATTAATCGTTTGTCCTTGTGGCACAAATTCATGATGAACTAATCCTTCAAAGTCAAAGAAAACTATCAGCATGACTTTCACATTTGATTTGACCTGACGAGCTATTTTTGGTCTTGGAGAACCTTTCTCGACCCATTGTGAAGACTGAACCTTGGTCTCAACATCATAACCGCAGACCCACGTCTAATCACTAGTTATGACTCTCTTAAGGAACATTTCATTCTCATTTGCGCGATCCAAAGTTCTTCACAGATTACGAGGCGATGGTCTTTCTGGTCTTGACTCATGAGCCGTGGGACGAACTTGGCGGCAACATACCTTGCTCCTCTTATCTCTGCCACCTTGAAATTCGCAAACTGTGTGACACAACGTTCTACTCAATACAGCACTGATCAATAACTAACAGACATAAAATAATGAAACTTCCGGCAATATGCATTAAACATCAGCGTGTGCAGGGATGCCAATCGAATTTCGCTCCAACACTCCATTGGCGCGAAATTACGAATGTTACGTAAATTTTTGAACAGACCTCGTATGACGTCTGGTAGCTCGGGATGGAATGCTACTCCAGGTAGCGTCTGCTGTATGAGTTGGCTGTCCAGCTCAGATGGAGCCTTCTTCCTCAAAATGAGGTCGGCTTAACCGCTTTCTTTTCCTTTATACTATTTGAAAGTCAGCGTCGTTCGCTTCAGAAGCTAAACCGGAGCTAAACCGGACTAGTTATCGTCTTCCTCCGTATATGAGGGGCGAGCTGAGAATAACGAACTTTTCTCGGAATTTGAAGAAAAAACACTGAGTGAATCCTCACTTGAGTTGATGGAATTGGTATCCATCTTTTTGCCCAAACGCAAAGGTGAACGTCCACGCGAGGGGCTGTCATTCTTGCACTTGGCGGATTGGGGAGTAACTTCACCATCTACTTTGCTTGGTCGGTAAGGTTTTCTCTTCTTAATTGGGTCTGACATATGTCTTTTTGCATTTTCTTTGGAAGTTGAGGCCTCAGCGGAGCCCTGGCTGCCAGAAATTCCCGCATCATTTGTTCTTTATTCTTTATAGATTCATTGCTGTTAGTAAAGGTGGTGAAAAACACAAAAATAGATATTGTGCACTCAGTTGCGCAGTGCAATATGCTACACACACAGCTGGTTACTAACCTGTTACGTTGTTGCTTGATGCTTGAATATGAAGTTTAAATGAAATATTTTGTTATGAACAAACACATTTTCGCTGTATATAGCACTAACTGCGTTGCCGTTGAAGTGGCGTACGCGAACGAATACACAAATCGCAGCTCAAGTCGTATCTGCGTAATAAGTTTATCGACCAATCATAGTAAAGCAATACTGAAGCAAGGACCGAACGCCGAGAAATGGCGTATGCACATTAGTGGTGAAAAGTGAAAAGAGCGAAGCAATACTAATCACCAAGCTCCGCAGACATTTCAATACCCCACATAAGAATGCAAGCTGCAAAGGCACAAGCGGCCATTTCAAAATTGAAACCTATTTTCGATTAATTCCGTTCCATTTCACATAAAATTGAGAATATACAAAGCCACAATTCCGACTATTATATTGTATGCTTGCGAGGTTTGGAGCTACACAGCTCCACGGCATATTTTCAGAAGGTTCAGAATATCGCCTTACGGATTTTCGGCACAGACTTATGTTTCCGTCAGTTTTTCTACACGTAACTTTTGGCTTGGAGTATATCATTGATACCATTAGGAAATTACCAGGCAGAGTATATGCTCGTTTTGCTAGCCCTCCGAATCAGTTGATACGCGCTCTTGGGAACTATAATCCAAGGCGTGGTCAAGATAGAGCAGCACATCCTCTACCTCCTGGTGCTTGGTCCAGGATGATATTAAAGAGCATAAAGAACCCCCGCTTAGGCGGGTTTGGTACAAAATTCCGATCACTACCCCAGCCGACACCTCGCCAAAATGCTGGCGGGCTCCTGTATTTCGAAGGAAACACGGATCAAGTTAAGCAGCTTTGGACCTGGTCGACACTTGGATGGGTGACCAGATGCCCACCCATCGCATGACAAGCTACACTACGCGTGTTGGCAAGTAAATAATGTTAGAGGCGATACTTACATTCAATCGTACCCCACCCCCCCGACAAAAATGATTCTGACAAGCCAGCACACTTAATCGCGTGGAATATATGACCACATTGTAGCCGGGTGCTTCCCAAAACCCGATTCCTTCTAAACAGGGAATCGGTCCGAAAAGAATCGGATCGAAGTAAGGTCGTGCCGCTTGAATTAAAAAAAAAAAAAAAAACACAACCAAAAGAGAAGTAACTGTAACTCTGGAGCCCACCGAGCCGAGACGAACCTAGCCGAAGATGGGTCGCAGAGCCAAGAAGATCAGCATCATTCAAATAACAGCCAACCAGAAGCCAGCAACTGCCATTCAGCTTCCGACTCTACTGAGTTGTATTCTGCTGAAAATAGGGGATGCAATTTGCATCACGTGCAGTTGGGCTTCGAGGACACCGATATCGGAAACCTGACTTAAGGAAGAAACGAAGAGACCATCAGTACACCGGTCAATCTTATGGTACCAGACCACCGACAACAGCATTCTTAGCGTTCAGCGCAGTAGCAGCTCCCATAACTCGGCAACTCACTCAGCACTTTCTACTCCGTGCTGCACAGCGCCAATGGCTATATGTGACCCAGATTGCGCAAATTCACTGCACCATGAGGCCGTCGCCGTTGATAGTCTTATTTTTGCAGACCAACGCGACTGCCTAGATGCAATATACCAGGAATTCTTCGTAACCAGCAGCTTGCATCCGGTAGAAGAAAGCCGCAGCCTACACAACCTAACATGGCGACACTGCTGCCAATATGGGCTCTTGGCGAAAGGATGCAACGGCACTCCCCGCTGACATCATTACGGGGTTACTTCCTTCACTTCCCAGTGCATCGCATATGATCTGAGGCAACGACGAATGTACTGCGCCACTTCCTGTATCCGGGACCACCTTCGTTGGTCAAGCCGTGTGCCCATCAACTACTGCCAAAATCTACCAGTCCGCTCTAGCCATCACCATCCACCTCCAGCAAACACCTTCAGCGCTGAACCACAAAGAATTCTAACACAGTGAGCCGAAACCATAACTTACATGCGGAAGGCAGTTACAGCACTAGAAGCACAAGTCCGAGAACTGTCTAAAATCATTACCTGTAGTACGCCGACATCATCCGTCTAATCAACTATCGCGACTGCGGTTCATCTCTCCGGCCTACTTCAGGAAGTGTCTCGGCTCCCTTGACCATCTAAAAACACATTTTACTGAACACCACACTACTACACTCCTCGCAGCTGACAACATCAAGAAACGAATACAGAACCATAAATACACCATAGATCGTCACAGTGGAACAAACCAACAGCTATTCAACCCACTTTCATCTATCTCCAAGAATAATCTGTTGGAATTCATAGTTCTAAGCTCTAAGGTTGATGCACTCAAACAACATTCACCATGACTACCGAAGACTGAACAAGTGCGCGACCGTCAGCCAACTCGTACCAGGACCCCCACCTCACAAATCCTGTGAGGCATACACCACCTGCCAAGCCTTCAAGAACAGTATAAATAAAATAAAATAATAAATAAATAAAATGCACAAACATTTAATGGATGCTTAAAGTAATTTCCGCCTACTCCTCCCAATTTCTCTTTCGAAGGTCTTGCATGACTCCCGGCACGTTAGCTTCTCCGCTCCCAGTTAATGACTGGCATCTTTCCATTCCCCGCTATAATGAGGATGCTCAAGCGGAACCTCACCTATCCCACTACTTTCTAACTCCCTAATGCCAATTGTCTTAGTATTAGTAAAGAATCAAAGCAAGGCTTTACAAGAGAGCATGATAGTTTTCGTGAAAAGTTAGCAGCGTGAATCCAAAGACACGATACAAAACAGAGAACATAAACCTCACTAAAAAGCTTGGAATTGCATGTCTTTTCCAGCTCTAGTTATACTACTTAAAACTATGTAGCAATGTGACATATATCTTATAACCAAATATTTCAAATTATGTAAAATCAAATTTATGGAAACATTCGTACTGCTGCATTTAATTATTTACCCCTTTTCGTGCATAAATATATAGCATTAAAGCACGTAATTGCACAAAATTTGGGCTCTATCGACAGTTTTTCTTCCCTTTATCGTACCTATATATCTAGCCCCCAATTTTTAAACACTCTTCAACTTTAAAAATGCCTAATATATTGATCTTAATCAACCACAATTTATCCTGTTTATACTTTTAATGAATGGGGTTGTATATCCATTTTGTTCTCGTTGCAAAAAAGTGTATGATCTTTATCAGATAATAGCTGCATTTCTTCCTCTGAGTCTTCTGGTGTTACGATGCTAAGAACATAGATACATTTAGTTATTAAAAATGAAATAAAATATCGGTATATTAAATTCATTAATTCATTATATAAGAATTAATATATTGTTCATTTATAAACAATCAAGGAAGGAATGCAATAATACACGGGTCACTCAAATATGTGTATTTTTTAAAAATAAATTGATTCATACTATACACAATTTCAAAACCAATTAATATTACTTTTCTACACAGTTTCCCTCTATGGAAATTTATCATCATCATCATCATCATCATCATCATCATCATCATCATCATCATCATCATCATCATTTTATGTGAAATTAGGTCCATAGGGTGCTCTTTTCCACTTCACTTGGGACAATTAGGATTTCAATATATACAGTATATTAATGGCATTAACAATTTGAGTAAGTACTTGTTAAATGCTGCATTCTCCAAATATTCTGAATGGTCGTTGTAACCGGCAATCCTTAATGAGACGACAGAGATTCGAGAGACAAGTAGCAACACCTGTGAAGGATGAAGATAAGTAAGAGATTCGGTGTAAGGGTATAGAGAGAATGGAATTATTATTCGATCGGGGTTTTAAATTATAGTGAGAAGATAGGAGTGAAAAAGGGTCCATAAATAGTGCTAAGTTCAGGTGCACCAAAGAATGAAGGAGCGTAAATTTTTTCTAGCGTCCAGTTTTTACTACCATAACAAGTAAAATGCAGTGGTGATATGTTTTTATTTACGTGGGTTGCATACATAACAAAAGCAGGCATTATGAACACGTTATAGTATTTGTCCAAGGTTCGCAGTGATGTCAGTTAACAGAATGTCGCAGTAATCGAAATGTAACATAATCAATGTTGATATAATTTTTTTTCACCAATGATTAATGTAGAAAATTCTTAAGCATTTTTAAGGAATGAAATACTGAAAAAAACTTTTTTACAAGTTTCTCTTGTTTAAATTTGCCATTTAAGATTAATGTCAAAATAGAGACCAAGATTTTTTACAGATCTTTATTTCCTCCTCAAAGAAAGAAGATGGGCGCGTCAACACACATTTGCGCTCAAAGTGCTCAACCTTTGAATCGTCGCTGAAACTTTTCCCTTTCAACACATACTTTATAAATCGGGAAGGTAAGAAGGGGTGTAGTGGTGTTTCTACTTCTCATCACAGATCAAGATTCGGGTCAAAACTGCTCACCTTCTTCCCCATAATGATCCAAAAGCCTTTGACTGATGTCCTTTCGAAGATTTTTCTATTTATTAGTAAGGAGACGTGATACCCATCTCGCTGACACTTGTCGGTCCTGGTGGTGTAGTGGTAACCATACTGGCCTTCCCAATGTCGCGGGTTCAAACCCGGCCAGGATCGATGGTTTTTTTTTTGAGGGGGGCCTAAAAATCCTAAATATGGTGGCTTCCTTCGGAAGGGACGTAAAGCCGTGGGTCCCGTGTCGTACATTTACGGCACGAAAAAGAATCTCAAGCCTGAAAGAGAGACCTCTGAGCAAAATTTGTTGGTCGTTTCACGCCCGGAATTGAGTGGGATGCTGATGACTTGAGATGTTAAAGAGCTTAAATAAAATGAATAAAAAAAAAAAAAAAACGAATCGCTGACACTTTTCGAATTGCTAGTCCTGTAGAAAGAATGGCGTGTGTTACTTTCTTTGTGTTCGTGAAAGCGAGCGTAGCTTCTCCAAACTGTGCCCAAAGTCTACACAAAATCTCGGTCGGTTTCATTCAATGGCGGCATTGCAGGTAAAGAGAGTGAAGTGCCAATTCAGCAACACTTTCACAAAAAAAAATTATTTAATTTTCCTTCTGCAATTTATAGGGAGAACGAACCAGCGAGGCCGCGTGTATTAGTTGTTAGTAGTACTCGCAATCATAGATGTCAGCGCTAATGCCGCTAAGTTATACAGTAAAACAGTCAGACACACTGCCGTGAGATGAACCATGGACGAACACTTGACGTCACAAGGAGGAACAAACAGTGCTGCTGGAAGGAATGTCGCTGCTGCAGTGACATTCTTCCCAGCAGCACAGCATTTGTTCCACCTTGTAAAGTCAAGTTGGGGACGAGCCCTTGTAAAGCAAGTTGTTATTCGTCTGTTGCCCTGGAAGCGTGACGTCAGTGCTGACGTCTTTAACGGCTGTTTGAATAGCCACAAAACTGACGTGAGGAGCTTGCTTGTCTCCACAGTTTATCTCGTCTAGTGTTATTTAAGCTGGTGGAATTTGGCAGAGTAACTGGCACGTTTTTTCTTTAGAGTTGAAGCCTGTATTTGTTTCCCAGCAAATAAAGTTGCACGTGTTGAAATTGTTATTGATGAATGGTGGTGGTTTAGCGTGTGCATTATGTTTCCAGTGAAAGACACAATATTAATTTTATTAGAAGCTCTCTTCAAGAGGCGGTTTGACAAAGACGAAAGAGATTTATTGAATCTTGGATGCCCAAAGGACTTGATAGAACTGTGCACTAAAAAAGAAGTAAAGAAAATTGGTAAGTACAATAGCCTTCATTGAAAAGGATCTTGGTTCGAACAATTCACATGGTTGTGCAGTAGTTCTATTCTTCAAAAATTGTTCTTGTGGCCCTGCTTACTTTTTAGTAACAAAAGCGGTGTCTGGAATAGACAAGATTTCTGTGATTTCCAAAAATTACACGTGGACTGAATTAACACAAAGACAGTGAGGAGCATTTGAAGTGCCAGTTACAACTATGAACATTTGAACCGCCGCGGGTGGCCGAGGTTGTTAAGGCGCAGACTCGTTAGCGGGATGCCTGGGATTCCAGGACCGTCCTCCCTGACTGAGGTTTTTTCCAGATTTTCCTCAGTCCTCATAAATGGCAAATGCCGGGGAGGTACCTTAAACTTAGGCCTGGAACATTTACTTCCTTAAAAATAAAATCCTTTCCCTATATATAATTTCATCTCATGTATCATCAGTGTCACCGCCTGTGATGCCTCAGTAGTAAAAACGGGCTATAAATACTATTAAAAAAAAAAAAAAAAAAAAAGAACATTCGAAAAAAACAGAAACACAATATCGGACGCTTTAAAGGAAAATGCGCTCAGATATAATGAGAATATATCTTTAAACAGGCAGATTCTGAGACTTGTTACTAGTTACTTGTTCCGTATTTAAGTTTACAGGAACTTCCTTTTGGGGGCCGATGAGAGTGAGACCTCTTTAAACTGAGGGGACTTTAAGGAATTATTGAAGTTATTGATATCTGAAAAGCCCTTGAATCTTCAAAACCACTATCAGAAAATAAAAAATGTGCTTAATGGAAACTCAAAAACTATTAAAAATGAAATAACAGACATAATATCAGAGTGCATCAGTTATCACATTAAAAATAATCCACATTATGCTACATATTTTTCCAAGTTGATGACACAACAGACATTTGTCAACAATCACAGTGTTCTATCATTGTTAGATTTATGAGTAATGAGGGTATTCCGGTGGAAGGATTTTTAGGATTTTATCATGTCAATGAAAATAGATCAGCATAAAATTTATTTGAGTTATTTGGATGGTATCTTGAAAGAATATTCTTATGAAAGTAAGTTGGATGCAATGGAGCAGCTGTAATGTCAGGGAATGTAAATGGTTTGCAAAAAAAGATTAAAGCTAAGGTTGCTCAAGCTGTATTTGTTCATTGTATGGCTCATCGCCTCAATTTGTACTACAACAGAGTTGCAAGAAAATTTTCAAATGTTGGAGTGGAATCCCAGTATTTTTTCATCACTCGGCGAAAAGAACACACGCCCTTGTATCTAATGCCGTCACAAAATTCCTACTGTTACGGAAACTCGTGGTCGTCAAACTCAAGACTTCTACGATTTTTTTTTTGATTGATTTATTTATGGACGCTCTTTAACATCTCAGGTCATCAGCGTCCCATTCAACTCATGGCGTGAAACGGCCGACAAATTTTGCTCAGAGGCCTCTCTTTCAGGCTTGAGGTTCTTTTTCGTGCCGTAAATGTACGACACGGGACCCACGGCTTTACTTCCCTTCCGAAGGAAGCCATACTTAGGATTTTTACGCCCGAAAAAATCCATCGGTCCTGGCCGGGTTCGAACCCGCATTTTGGGCGTAGGAGGCAAGTATGGTAACCACTACACCACCAGGACCGACAAGACTTCTACGACTCATTGTAGAAGAGTGGGACAGTTTGAAGCAAATATTTGAGGAATTTATGAATGATGAAACAAGCGATGAAAATACAATTAACTTGTCTAAAGGGTTCTGAAAGACTTCAATGGTTTTGAATTTTTATTTCTAGCATTGGTATTCAAAGATATTTTTGATTTGACAGATGTTCTGTTTGATATATTACAGAAAAAATCTTTGGACATTAATTATTGTGTAGCCGAGATTAAAGACACACTGGTTATATTAATAAGTAAAAGGAATGCAGACAATTTTGGTGAGCTTTTTGAAAGAAGTAGGCTGTTGACCAACATAAACATCCAAAGGGAATGTAGTGACTTGACATTAGAAGATGTGTGTCGAGAATATCACGTCTTGCATTTTGAAATAATTGACAGTATTATGATGGAGATCCAAGGGCGATTTAATGACTGGTAGATTACAATGCTTCACTCTTGTTGATTCCACCAGTTTGAGCTATTTACAAAAGAGTTTCCATTTACATCCTTACAGAACTTGTAACAGAGCTACCCACAACCATTCGGCAATATTCCACATTTAAGAAACAAATTGTCGCTATTTTGTGATGATGAATCCTACAGGACAAAATTTTGGGACAAATTCTACAAGAACTTCAGGAAAACAAAGACATTTTTGAAGAGGCTTACAAGTTTTTTTCTTTGGTACTGGCAATACCATCTACAAGTGCATCTGTAGAACACAATTTTCTTTTTTTGAAAAGACTCAAAACTTTTACAAGTAACACAATATCGCAATGCAGACTTACATCATTGGCTGTCATCTTCTGTGAATTATTATTGAAGCTGATTGAAAATCAACTCTTCTATGAGGACATTATAGACAAGTTTCAAACCTCAAGGAGCGAAGAATTGATTTCATCTACAAAAAATGAAAAATCAGCAAGTTTGATTTTTTATTCTCAAAATTATCAGAGCATGCATTTTACATTTACATTCGATTATCTGTTATGCCTATTAAGTGTTTTATATATATATATATGTGTGTGTGTGTGTGTGTGTGTGAAAAATGAATGTGCCATAATTATTATTGTAAATAATATGATTGGTTAATAGAAACTACTGGAATGGGGCTTCACATCTTCACCTACTTTTTCAACCACAAGCTGCCACTGGTTTAATTCCTTTTATGGTTAGAAAATGGATGATGATGTACTGCGCAATGGACAATACAACCTCTTGTTCAAACATTGCGCTACTGGTGATGGAACGACAATATTTAAGTATCTGTTGGTTACTCCCCTCCACACATCTCAAACTAATTGCAACAATGGGCCCTGCTCCTCTCACCACTGTTTCCTAGCCCAGAGAACAAATATCTGGTCTAAATTTAAATGAACCTCATATTCAGCACACATTAATACATGTTTTTGTAGCATGTCACTTCTTTGTGTTTCATTTTTCTTTTACTTTTCCCTCCAAAAGTTCTTAAGGTTGTTTTAATGAAAAAATTAATAATAATATTGTTAAAAAATTCTTTGTAGAAAAGTTTGACCTTTTTCTAATAGTGGTTAACTCTGTATTATCAACATTCCTCTGAAAATGTAAATCAGTTGGTATTTCTCCCCATACGTGAATTTGAATTACTATAGAAAAATGTTTTAACTGAAAACCAGTTAAATGAAATAAAACCTATACAGATAGAAGTGATGTGTAATGTTTGAAAATGTAAAAATTTATTTCTGCAACAGTTAGAAGAACAAGCTCTGAGTACAAAATTCAGACGTCTTTCATGGCGTCGTGCCACATCTTTTACCTGGACTCGCCTACCAGATCCTCTTGTCAGAAGACAGCTGCAAATGCTGACAGTGGAGGGAAGAGCTGCCTTGCCTGAAGAACGCTTCAATGAGGTAAACTTCCTCTTTTAAACAATGAACATTTAGTTTAGTTTATTTTTTTTACTGGATTAAATATTTCTGAACAAAAGCATGAAAAAGAAAGAAAAAAAAAATCAAAAGATTTAATAAGAAAATTAGTATCTACTTTCTACACAATAACACCTTTCAATATATGTGAGTTGTATGCTTTAGTTGCAACACTTCTTCTTCTACTGTACATTTAGTCTTATTTTATTACGTAGTTTATTAAAACTTTTACACTATGTTGTATCCTGACAGCTTATTGCAGCATTAAACTCATGGTGGTGCAGAAATGTTTATCTTGGGATCCCAATTAGCAGCATAAGATCTTTTACACTTTAATAGGTAATACAAAAGTTCAGTAGCACTGTACAAACTTAGAAACTTAGTTAAACAAAATAGTTTCTCATAAATTCATATAGAACTAATTATGAATTATTTAGTCTTAAAAGTCAATGAAAGCTACAGAGCTGACACAGTGCTTGCTGTTAGAAATTAGCTTTGGATGGTAAGGGGCTCAGATAGTTACATTGTAGTTAAATAATAATTTTAATACACTTTTCTCCAAAACCTCTAGGTTATTAGCAGTTTTTTGCATTAAAGTTGGAACTTAATATTGAAATTGTGGATGAAACATGAAATTCACATCACTAAAATATTAGAAAATCAAAAATAAATAAAAAAAAAATTCAGTTATCCAAATTTAAAAATAGTGTTAATGTTTAATATACTTAAATTTATGTTACAATATGTAACATTATAAACATTCCACATTATCAGAGCTTGTGCTACATTTAGAAGCTTTATGTTCATTGGAATGGATTTTACCATACTTTCTAGTCATTAAAGTTACATTCATTCACCAAGCTTTAAACTTCAAGACATTCTTACATCATGTGATTTCAATGTTGCATTTGTTCAGAAACAAAAGCATTTTATGCAGTATAATGCTGCCAACAAAGCAGTCTTAATTATTTGTGGATTAATGAAATCCATTTTTTTTAAATAACTATGCAAATCAGGACGACCTACTGATCTGGACAAAGTAATACTTGCATATTAGTAATGTGCATATATTTTCCATTAGAATGACTTGATGGGTTTTTTCTTGATATTTTTTGCAGCAGTTTTATATAAACCTTTTGGAAAGTTTTTCATTAAAATACAGAATAAATGAAAAATGGGCCAATCTACTGCTATGTGAGGCACAGATAATATAAACTCTTAATCATAATTATTAGCTGTAACTGCATATGCTCTTTTTCTTAAGAGTTTAGCATAACATCAATGTATAATTTAATTTTGTGCCATTTTATCTCTTAGGGTAGATGGGAGAAGATGCAACAAAAAGGGGGGAAGAAAGTCCATAACAATGTGTAGACTTTCAACTGGCTGGACAGATAATTTTGATAAACATGATTCTTATGTTTTTAAGCTGCTTTGTTCATTTACTGTTACCTCATATATGAGGGTGGGCCCATAAGTTTGCAGTCTAACCATTTTTTAGGTATGATAAAGACTATATTTCACTTTTCAATGTAGTTACCTGCTATTACTTCTCACATCTTTGAATGAGCATTTTAATCCTCCCCCCAAAAGTCAGAAGTCTTGTCTGCAAAATGGCCATAAACAGCATCCATCACTTCATCAAACTTAAATTTTCTTCCTTGAAGGTTCTTCTTGAGTTTTGAGAATAGGAAATAGTCACTGGGAGCTAGATCTGGGATATTTTGTGGATGGTCAACTTCTTGAAGCCACATTTCTTCACAGCTTCCTTTACAACAAGAGCTGTGTGCACAGGTGCATTGTCATGAAGAAGGCACATACTCAGATTTCCTTGCCTTTTTTCTTTGATGGAGCAAATAGTTTGCGCAGTAGGCCAGCATAGTACCCTCCATTTCCTGTGGTGTTCCTCTACTTGAAGTCAATGAAGAGTGTTCCTTCACAGTCTGAAAAGATTGTGGCCATGATCTTCTTGGTTGATTGAGTGACCTTGTCCTTTAGAGGCAGTGCTTTGCTAGGTTTTCCATTGATTTTGTTTTGGACAAGGGATCATAGTAGAGGTCCATAGATTCATCCCCTGAAACAAAAGATTGCAGAATTTTTTTCTGGCTGCCACGGCAGAGTTCCAAAAATGGGCAATAGATGACTTATTGCTGCTTTTAGACTGAGGAAAGAAGTCTAGGTACCCACCTTGCACTAACCTTATTCATGTTTAAATGTTCGTGAATAATTAGAAGAACTGTTGTTTTAGAAAGGCTTAACCTTGCTGCTATTTCTATTTCTGTAACTATGAGCTACTGGTCTTCCATAAATTCTCCTTCCATAAGAGCGATGTTTTCAGGAAAGAGCATCTCCAAGGACTGACCTATACACTCTTCATACCATCAGGGGTGGCCGAGGTCGTTAAGGCACGGGACTCGTGAGCGGGAGGTCTGGAGTTCGAATCCCCAGGACCATCCTCCCTGACTGGGGTTTTTCCCAGGTTTTCCTCAGTCCTTATAACTGGCAAATGCCAGGGAGGTACCCTAAACTTAGGCCTGGAACGTTTCCTTCCTTAAAAAATCCTTTCCCAAAATATCATTTCATCTTTTATATCACCAGTGTTCACTGCCTGTGATGCCTCAGTAAAAATGGGTGTTAAACGCCATTCAAAAAAAAAAAAAGATCTTCATCTTCAATGCTTTCTCGACCCTTTCGAAAATGTTTGGCCCATTGTTTTACATAGAATATGAGGGGAATGCTTCCCCATATACACCGTCCAATTGCTGTTTAATTTCATTTGGAGTAAGTCCTTCTTTTGTAAAGAACTTAATAACAGCTGGATACACCATTTTGAACATGTCACAATCTTCTACACATAGCTTTCTTTATGCAACAATATCTGAACAAATAAACACAACAGAGCAAAAGTTACAGCTGCAATTATTTACTTAACAGATAAGGTATGACACAGATAAGGATTTTATGAAGGCAATAATTCTTATGGGCGAGGCTGGAGATTTATGGACCTACCCTCATATGATAGTGTGACTGAAGTAAATACTTTGAACACCATTCACAGTGATGATTTATGGAACAAAGAAAACCCTTAGAATCAATCTGCAAAACAGAAGAATAACTATTAATTGATATCATTGTATGATTCAGTTGAACTACACACTCCTAAAGCTTCACTTACTTTTCATAAATGTATGGAACCGGTATCGAGAACATTTACTTCCCATCTTCAGCCTGGCTAAAGTTCAAATCATATAATGATATCAATTAATATAATTAGCTTCACTGTGCAAGTTCCAATTTACATTTTAATTAAGAAGAATAACTGTTGATGAAATCTCAGAAATGCTGAATCTCAGCATTAGGTCTGACCATTGTTTGATTTATGTAATGGCAGCTCAACCATAGGTGAAGCACTTTTTACACTATATATCATTGCAACTTACCTATTTCTTGTATATTAAGTTGACTCTCCTGTCCTTTTGATTGAAATACTTCTCAATAATGTCATCATGAAATGACTTCCTCTTCATTATATTGTGTAAAAAATCCTTGTATATTGAGATGTTGGCCAGAGATATTAATCTTTCTTGCAATGAGGGTGCAAATATGAAGTTTTTCAAGGTCTTGAAATCAGACTGTAGTCTTTGTCAAAATTAAATCTAGTATTTTGAAATACAACATTTTATATTTCTGGAAAAACTCCCCTTGTAAGAGCTTGTCAAGCTCTTCACTCCTTGGTTTAGCCATCTCAAATATGCTGGAAAATATTTACCCTCTCTTTTTTGCTGAATTATGGTAAGCCATGTGAAGACTTAAGTTTCTGTGACTTGTGTCTATAGTTAAAATTTAGCATCTGGGTGCTGACGTATCTTAGTAGTAAAACTAGTCATACTAACATTTTACATATGCTGAGCTGTTCGTTGTTGAAGTTCAGCCTGTACAAATCATCAATATGACCAGTTTAACTACTAAGACTTGACAGCTCCCGGAATCTAAGATTTTAACTAATGATAAGTGTTTTTCACAGAAAACAATATCAAGAGATCCCTTTTGAAGTATGTCAAACAGAAGACCAGTAATCTCAAACATTTCATTAAAAACAATAATCATAAATACAAATTCAAAATAATTCATGTTATTGAGAAATTCATTTGAAAGCCTGTTGTGTAAAACAATTCAAAATCATTGGCTATTTCCTGAAATACCATTTTCTAACCATCCCGATCTTCTGCAAACAATTTAAAGAAACTTAAATGTGAAGTCTATTTGGTATCTATTGCAGTAGATATACACTATTGATAACTTTCTATATTGGAAAAATGAGGAATTTGCTAAGATCAGCAAAAAAGACATGATATTGAGAAATGTAAACTAAATTCAACCTATGAACCGAACAATAAATGAAGATTTCCTGAAATGCTGCTTCCTTTACCTTCTTTTGCAATCCATTTAATATTTAATACTGAACCATTATAACATTGTTCCACAAGCTTTGACTTGTGAATAAATAGTACTGTAGCATATCATTTTTGGACAAAAAATCACTACATAATAAACAAAGCAAAATTATTAAAATCTGTACAAGGACCTATGGAATTAGCAACCTGGGAGAAAATCTACATCTACAAATACAAAGACAGCATAATGAACTTTGACATTGCCGGGGATGAAAACATAAATTACAAGTTTATCACACCGCCACCAGAGTAGAATATACATTCCCACAGCTCAACGAATGATCCGACAGTTGAATTTTAGCCTGGCTGAAGATGGGAACTAAATGTTCTGGAAACTGGTTCCATACATTTATGAAAAGTGAAGTTTTAAGAGTGTGTAGTTCAATTGAATCATACAATGATATCAATTAAATAGTACTGTATTCATCAAGCTAAATAATGCTTCCAATGTTCTATTGCAACTTATATCTAATTATCTTACAATGACAGAACATTGAGATCTTTAAGTGATATTTGAACTAAAAAAAATTCACCAATAGATATTTCAAGCTTAATGTAATCATCAAAATACTCCAAAATAGAGTCAATGATCCCATTTTATACTGTTTTCAAATCTTCAGCAAAGACACTTTTCATTTTAGTGTAAGTGGCTCCGAACTTCTATCAGACAGGTTAAAAATTCATAATTCATAATGATTCCTTGAAATTTCATGATTCAATGAAGAAGAGCTTTCATTACAGCTGCCGAAATCTAGTTCTTGTCTTGCAAAATAGAGCACTGCTTCAATTACGATCTTAGAAAAACAACCTGTTTTCAGCCCAACATTTTTGTTGTAATGAGCTGCATAAAGACACAAGTTTTCTTTTAGAGTTATGCTATTTTGATTCTTCTTGAGCTGTTTCAATTGCAGCCTACGCTTGGGATTTTCAGCAGAATCTGAATGTTTATGCAATGACCATTTCATATTCAGTATGTCACAAAAGTCATCAGAATTCCACACTATGATTTTTATTCCAAGTAACATACAAGGTCAATAAAACAGCTTTTGCAAGTAACAATTGCTGTTCAACCATTCATGTGCATCATACCATGAATTTTTAAATATCTGTTGTAGCATTTGACGCTTTTCCTTTCCACATTTTGCAATAACATATTACAATTGGTTTTGATCCTGTTAGTAACACATCCCTTTTATCGCCCTCAGTCTACTGTGAAAATGGTGTATGTAGCACACTAAATACTTTGTCATTTTGCAGATTCATTGCAAATCACAAATAATTTTTTAAAAATTATTTAATTCCATACAACTATTGATTATTATTTAATTCCATACAACTCACAAGAGCTAATTTTAATAAACATACCTACCAGTAACCACTTTATACATATTGTTTTCACACACTGAATGGAAGTGACCAAAAGGATGTTAAGAGGATGAAAAAACCATTCAAATTCACAAGATTAATTGATTGATTTGTTTATTTACGGAAGCTCCTTAATATCTCAGGTCATCAGCGTCCCATTCAATTCAGGGCATGAAACAGCCAACAAATTTTGCTCAGAGGCCTCTTTTTTCAGGCTTGAGGTTCTTTATCATTCCGTAAAAGTATGACACAGGACCCACAGCTTTACTTCCCTTCCGAAGGAAGCCATACTTAGGATTTTTACACCCCAAAAAATCCATCGATCCTGACTGGGTTTGAACCTGCGATCTTGGGTTTAGAAGGCAAGTATGGTTACCCTACACCACCAGGACCGACTAATTCACAGGGGAGGGAGTGTGGTTTGCAAGGTTTGCAAAAGGTTTTAAGAATGTAAATGAACCACTGAATAGCCTATACAAGGGGCCTTTCTCCACCAAAATATTTAGGGCAATTGCTTCATTGTAGCCTTGAAGCAGGTAGTATAACAACATGCATGTAGCCCAAGCTTTATTTGACTGACATGGCAACCAGGCACAAACATGCAGCCAAATATCAGAGAGCAGAAAAGAACTGCATTGATCTTATACCTGCACTTGGACAAGCAACTTTATATGTTGAAAGAAAAGAAACCTTCTGCTCGCTAACCACCCCTTTCCTTGTCAGAGGAAGATTTCATCTTCTCTGTTTCTGTTGCAATAATTTCTTCAGGACTGATGACTTTCACTCTCCAACATTGATTTAAAAAAATATGTTCCTATATGAATACCAGGATATTTGAAAATATAAAGATTAAAAGAGGAATTAAAATTATGTTTAAATGTATCTGTTAGAAAACAGGTGAAGTAGCGCTATCTAAAGAACTATACCTGATTAAATACTAATGAGCCCAATTAATTTTATTATCACAACCACGCCTCCACCATTACCACCCATCATTATGCACAAAGCCCTTTTTATATGTAAGCAGTGTTCTTATTTGTTTATACTTATATTATTTTAATGTATCATTATTTATTAATTTAGGTCCTAAAGTTATTTGTCATACTGAAAGCTTATTTGCTAAAAGAGATGATGAATTTATTACTTTGCAGATACATATACATTTCGGAATTTCGTAAACATTTTACAAGATCCTATGTAGTTAATATAAATTTAAGTATACAATATTAAAAAAAGAATCCTTATAAGCTCTGCTATTTGTTACAGCTTCAGCAATTGATTGCAGAAATGAAAGATATATATTCAAGAGCAAGAGTATGCCCTTATACAGTTAGTAATTACAACAGTAACTACAGACTAGCAGGCTACTGTGATCTAATCCTTGAGCCAGGTATGCAGGAATTAAATAAATTTAAGGTTCATTACAAGAGATGAACAACAAGTTATTATTGAAGTACCAATATGATTTTATGAATGGAAGTTTCTGGAGCAAAGAGAATTATGGCAAAAACAATTTCTATGTTTCATATGTCATTTTTGAAATTAAATTATTTCAATTATGAAAATTTACTATAATTGCAATACCAGTTTTTGCAGTGTATGTATTAATTGCTTTCTTGCTGGCTATTGCAGGATATGCACTTGACTGTGTATATTATCATGTGCAGCTTTTAAATTTATTACAATGGGCATTTGTTTACAGTTATTATTTTAAGGATTAATTATAATAATTCATTCTTAAGAAATTATAACCTTATATTCATATTTCTGACAGATCTGACACGTCTTTTAGCACACTCTCATGATTATGATGAACAACTCCATGTATGGCGAAGTTGGAGAGATGCTGTTGGACCACCAATCAGAAGCAAATATATTCGCTATGTTCAACTAGCAAACCATGCAGCAAGATTAAATGGCAAGTCATATGGATAAATACTGTTATAAGTTGACATCTTATACCGGGATTTTTAGAAAAATTTCAAGACATAAAACTCAAACAATAAATGCACAAACAGATAGGGTAATTAATAGCTTCCTCTTAAATATAATAGTAATAGCAGATATAAGAAAATCGGCACAATCAGTTCTGAGCAAGTAGACTGTTGAAGTTGTCAAGCTGTTAGATATCAGTAAATATAAAATGAAATTCAAGAAGGAGCATTTTTGTGAAATAGTTTGTATGACTTTAAATATGTATCAGATGAGTCATACATTTGAAGACCTTGCTGCCTTATATATCACTATTTTCCTCTCCTTTGCCAAATTTAAGAGAGGAAAAACATCCCTTATTGAAAAGTGAATGGTCATCAATGTTATGCATAGATTGAAATGGAAATTTTCACAAAACAGAGCACTCTCTCAGAACTATTTTATGCATATGGGGGCATCATTGCAATGTCATGTTTTAGAATGATACATATGCTTAAAAATGTTTACTCATCTTGAAACTGCAGCTGTACCCCCTTATAGATGATGGATGGTTAATGCTTCTATAATAGCTCCTATAAGTCTTGTTATATAGTTTCTTTTCCTTTAAGTGAATAAATTGTATTTACCTCTGTTCCCTTTCTCACAGGGTTCATTGAACATTTTTGCTTCCCAGAGCATTAACAAAATGATGGCCACCTCCCAAATATATTATTGGTGTATACAGTTTAATTGAAAGAAAACAATGAAACTGATAATCCATAAACATATTTAAAAAATTAAACTACATAAATATACACAGTGAACTGAAAAAAAATATAAGATTCAGCATTTAAATGTTCTTTTGATTTGTTTCACATTCTACAGTATGTTTATTGAACAAGAACCCATGGAATGTAAATCATCATATTCTAGTCACTAATGATTTCAGTTCAATGTTTATTCCACAGGTATATTTCCCAGCTCTTATATATTGGAAAGTACTGTAATATTTAGTTATTCACAATTTATTACACATTTTGTAAAAAAAAAAAAAAAAAAAAAAAAAAAAATTATAAGGGAGTCAAAAGACACATATCAGTCATAATGCTTTTACATGAGTGTTATATACTTTGTCATTGGTATAATTAGCTTAATTTGTTTACTTTCTCATTGATTTCTCATTTAATGAATAATAAAGGGGGAGACAAGATTTTTATTAAGCATGAATATAGGACTTATTTACCTATTAGATTGCGCAGTAGACTCAGCCAGAATGATTTTTTCTCAAATGTTAACTTTGAACTGTACTAATTTCATAGCACTAAACTCATAGCAACTCTTTAGTCTAGGTCTTAATCCTATGGAATTTTCAATATTGAGTATTTATAACTTGAATGTTTGGACTAGGTTGATTAAAGATAAATATCTTCTGCTTTTTGACAATGGAGAAGATGCCTATAAATGGCTGTTAAGAAAAAAGGTGGTCTTGGTTTATTTACGGATGCTCTTTAACATCTCAGGTCATCAGCATTATTCAGGGTGTGAAACAGCTGACAAATTTTGCTCAAAGGCCTCTTCTTTCAGGCTTGAGGTCTTTTTTATGCTGTAAATGTACGACATGGGACCCACTGCTTTATTTTCCTTCCAAAGGAAGCTATACTTGGGACTTTTATGCCTGAAAATATCCATCAAACGTGGCTGGGTTTGAACCTGTGATCTTGGGTTTAGAAGGCAAGTACTACCCCATCAGTACCAACAGAAAAAGGGTGGTCATAGATCATAGTTAAATAGTTTTAATTACCAGTATAAATTCTTTTATTTTGAAGCAATAAATTATTCTATAATGCATTTTTTGCATCACAGAATATTAATTTTCCTGAGATTTTAAGTGAATCTCAAATCAACGTAATGAATATGTTCTGTCAACTTAGAAGTTCTCTTTTTTCAACTGTACAAGGATTATAATAAAATGTAATATATATATATATATATTTCAGAAGACACAGCACTTCAAAATTTGTACCTTTTTTATTTATTTCTTTTGGCCCATTATGTATAACTAAGGGGTATGTAATATGTACTTAAAATGCTAAAATATGCATGCACTTAAAATGCAAAAACATGCATGTACATATGCAGTTAAAAACCATCATATATGCTTTAAAAATAACAGAATATAATGAAAAATGCCTATGCTGTGATTTATGGGATTTAAGACTCTTGAAGTTTTGCCGAAACCTATGTCCAGCAATTCTTTCTTTGTTCTTCAGACCCATGAATCAGCAAATGAGTAAAAATTTTGAGGGAAAATTGCAACATTTGCAATAATTTACCATATATTTTTTAAAATTATTATGTAATAAGTTATTATTGATCTTCTTGAGAATGTATTGAAAGCTATTTTAAACATCACACATTGTTATAGAACAATGTTTAAGCTGAAATTTCTGATGATAGGCACTGGTGGTTCATCAGGTTTTCATTTAGTACACACATACACATACAAGTACAAAATACTTTCTACCACATTACTATCTTTGGTATAACTTTCATATTCATTAGATATGTGCAGCTGGAGGACTCAGTTAATTTAGATGTTTGAATGTGAAGTCCAGCCTTCTCTCCTTCAAAGAGGCAAACAATTGATGAGCTTCATAGAAGTCCTCCATATTATTATGAAATTCCTTTCTATGGACAGCATAGCCATCACATTGTTTCTCTGACATGCTGCTACTTTTTGCAAGTTGAAAAGCAAACTTATTGCTTCATAATTATTAAATTGTAATGTTGTGGTTCTAGACATTAAGATGAAACAATTCTCCAAAGTAAATACTTTTCCATACTGGCAGATGAATCTACAAATGTGAAGTGAAAGAAAGGTTTTATGATTGGTTGAATTTAAGAGTACGCAGTTGAATATATATTCGTAGCAATTGAGAGTGAACTAAAAAGTGAAAATTTCTTATGACAAATTAGTCACATGCTCTTTTGATGACGCTGTTAATTTTAGTGATTCTGTCACCAGGGTCTGCATTCAGCTAAAACAAAAAAGGGACTTGAATTTCCATATGTTCAATGAAGAGCACATGTTTGTAGATTGCTGTCACCAACTGTAGGAATAAACATTCTATAATAAAATGTACATTACATATTGTTAGAGCATTATGAACTCTTTCATGCTTCTCCTAAATGAGAAAATATATTGCATGAAATTCAGTGTTTTTTAGAACAACCTACTTAAAAATTCTTTTAAAATTCCCGAAGTTGTTAACATTCACTGGTTGTATACCTATCACATAGTACATGCTATGTTTTTGTATTACAAGTTCATCATAATGGCATCTGAACTTATACAAAAGAACTGTGCAGATTTAGTAAGTTTGGTAGGGGGGATGTTGTTAGAAATGATGAGGTACAATTTTATTGTAGATTTTGGAAGAAACACTAAATGCCTTCTCAAAATTAAGCAAAATTCTGCAAAAACAATCACTCAGAATTTCATAACTCTCCGTCTGTACTTGTTTTTGGAATTCTAGAACATTGCAGCAGTTAAAAATGTGCTCTTTACAGAAAACAAAAAACAAACTATAAAAAATGAAAGGAAATTTGTAAAATGTATGATTAATGAAATGGAATGAATTTTAATGACAAGGCTGGAAAATGATAGAACAAAGTGTATATTTTGAAAGTTTTAAAACAATTCAAGGGTAAGCGAAAATGATTGTAAAGAACTGTGCCTTTTAAATACTGATGCTGTTATTGCAGACTTGCATTGTTTTAAGTTCATTGATTGTAAATTAATCCGAAGAGATGCTTCTTTTCTCTTAAGAGCCAATATCGGCTATGAAGCTCTAAGGACCCTGGCTGAATGTGTATTGTCATTCCCATTTTCACTAAATATCATGAATAGGGTGATGAAAAATAAGAGTTAATCAGGATATGCTTCAAGCCTATGTGAAGGTCTCAACTGAAGAGGGCGAGGAACCCACAGAAAGTGCTATTGATAATGTCATCCACAGATAAGCTGTAAAATGACTTTAATACATTAGTTGTAATAAGTTAGTGCATGCTGTAATAATATTTTATTGATTCTCATAATTTCATTCTTTAAAATTATTATACCTAATTGCACTTAATTTAATTATGTATCAGAGATAAAGGGAATTTTAAAAATATTAATACCAGTATTTTATTATTGCCAAATAAAAGTGACTGGATTCAATACTGTCTTGTATTACAATTAAAGTTGACATAGATTATCTATGATGGGGTTTGAAAATTCATACTCAATTTTTATTTTCTATTCTAATATAAATCTTCTTCAAAATTGCTAACTCCAAATAATTTTGCTTCAGTAATTTTGCTTATCTTGTGAGATTGTAATGTTTTGTCCAAAAATGTGCAGCAATCACTGATTTATTCTTCTTCTAACTTCTTTTAAGTTTATAACCGAGTTATTCATTAGTTTATATTTAATGTTCTTAAAGTGTTATTTTGTCCTAGTTTCCAAGTTCCTTTCATCCTGCCTATCTATGCAGTAACACAATTATATTGCATTTTTGTTGTTTTTTAAAATTTAGGACATGTTTCAAGAGCATTTGTGCCCATCATAAGCTGTAGATTGAGTGAAGTTAACTGGCAGCAGAATAAGCTTTTCAAATAAATTTGAATAGTTAGGGATTTTCACAGTGAAATATAGTTTCATATATAATTTCATATATAATTTCAAAAATAATTTGTTATATGAAGCTTTTCAAAGTTCATAATGACTGGTTTTTTAGAATACTTTTTTTTTCCACATTGACAAGGCTGCTGGAAATTTTAAAAAAGGAACCTAAATTAATAAGGAGATGAGATGACCTTAATTGAAACCATAGCTATTACATTAGATTTTGTTAATAAGAGAGCATAGTAATTTCATAAATGCATTTTATAACTTCATGATTGATCACTAATCTCGAAAAATATTTTGTAATACTTTATATCCTTCAGCAGTGTATAACTACTAATTAGACATTTCCTGCTCAGTAGTTTCATATGTGCCACTCTAGTGAGTGCATTTGCACTCACCAATGAGGAGGAAATACCAGGTGGGCAACATGGTTGTCTCTTGCAATGTAGATAAACTCCAGGCTTTTTATATGGGTGGAATCCAAGAATAAAAGACCACAATTTTTTGTTGAAGAGTTGGTAAACTTCATGAATTTCTTGAACCATTTAATAAAAATTATTTATTTATATCCCAATACATGAAAATGAGCAAAGCTTCCATGGGGAGCATTGTCAAGAAATTCAGGATTTGATCTTTTACATATGACAAATATCAAATCCATTAAATTGCTTACTGCACTCTTAAAGATTACTATTGTAGAAAATAGTAATACTTTTTGCTGAGGTATAAAGTCCAACTTATTTTTTCCCATCACATTGCAAGAATATTTTATATTTTTAGTTCAGTAAACATTTCAGTTTTGTTCAAATTTCAAATCCTGTTAGGATGAACTGATGTTTTTTTTTGTATTTTAGCAGACTGAAGAATGCAGAAAGTGAAAATTGACATCTTGTTGAATCTCATGATCCTGCTGCTAAAGTACCTTTGGGTGATTCAAGTTTGATTTTGTAAGAAGGAATACAATTTCATTTTGTGGCCCCCCTTTTTTTATTTAATTAATTTAGAATGCTATTTTTAAAAGCTTGATCAAAAGAAATTTCTGCAATGCAATGACAATACAAAAAGCATTTCTCCACTGTTATGATAAGATCAGATATTTCCATTTGTTGTCTGGAAGTTAAAGCTGACTTAATCTGCTCAGACTTTGAACAGGATATTTTTCAAACATTAAACTTTTATAAAAACCCATTTTATCCTTTTTGTATTCTATCGTCGTTGTCATTATTGTTGTTGTAAAACATATCTAATTGTATGTTAAACATCAACGCTAGTTTGCATGCAGATTTCATAAACTAGTCTGATCTATTATGAAAAATATGTTTTTGAGGAAATGCTTTGCCTGGCCTTTGATGGCAGTTACTGTCAAATTGGTATAATAGCATGTAAAGAAATGATCCTAAAGAATTCCTAATATTTGACTCTACTATTCAAGACACATCAAAATGTAAAACTTAATGAACTAAATTAATAAGAATACAGAAAGCATCTTAAAGAGACACAAGAAACAAAATAAAACAAAGTAGGAAAATAAAACTATCTAGAAATTATTTTGCAGCATAAAAGCAATTTTCAATTAAAACTTTATACTCATTGTTTTCAGAGCTTATTATTGGACTATGACTTTTTGACACAGTTTAAAAATAAATCTGTATACCATTGTATGTAAAAGGGTGTTTATAAACTGCTGTATTGTGGCTAATTACAGATAATTTTGAATTATCTGTTGTATTGTATTCATGGCTAATGATTATAAATGTACAATGAATTATTATAAAAATAAATAAAAACTTAAACACATAGAAGTGAAGAGCCTGATGGTAGGATTATATGAGATACCATTTGTGGATATGTAGAAAAGTCTTACACTCTCTGTTGGCAGTATATACAAAATTGTTATTATTATCATGAGCCCCTTAAGTATATTAAAGACCTTTTATACACCTTTTAAACTATTAGACCATAGTCCATTTGCTACTGGACATCAGTTAAATTTCTTGTATGACTTTTTTATGTAGCTTATTTCCTTAAAGCTAATGTATTTTTCACTGTATCAACTTGTGTTTAATTTTATTTTTTATACAATCTCAATGTATTTATACTTTATGAAGTTGCATTTATTTTATCTTATCTACATGGAAAGCTGTCAATTTAGGAGATTATGTTATTAAATAAATACTTCTTAAGCTTCCTAAGGATAGTGAAATAAATATTTGTTCAATATTTCCCTTCTTATTTTCTAGGTTTCCATGATGCTGGACAACAACAACGAGAACATTATGAGGATGTGGATATCAGTACTCATCTCAGTGATTTGTGGAATGCTCTTACACCTCTCTACAGAGAGCTGCATGCCTATGTAAGAAGACATCTTGTTGAGCAGTATGGCTCTGATAGAGTGAGACCAGATGGGCCTATTCCAGCACATCTGCTAGGTTAGAATATCTTTTTAATTACCTTATGAATATTATACAACTATTTTGCTCCTCTGCTTTCCTACTTGCCTATCAAAGCTTTTCTTTGTAAAATTAAAATGGCTAATGAATAAAATAATTTGATTTGATTTTAATTACTTCAATGATCTATGAGCTGAGGCATGAAGAATGGTCGAATGCTGAACAAAAGAAGCTGTTAGATAATTTCATGTCAATTTATAGGATTCTACAGAATTTTCTGCTATGTTAGTTTCAACTTTGCAGTTCAGACACTATCTTATATCAATAAACTAACAATTCATTTACGAACTTTCAAAAAATAAGACATTTTTAAAAAATTCTGTTGGAACTCACACAGTGAAGTTTGATAAATGTAAATTATATCTAATCTGTCATGTAACACAGTCTTATGCTTCACTTACTTTTAAATAATGTAGGACCGGTTTCGAAGAGACATCCTCTCCATCTTCAACCAACTTGACAACTGGTACGAGAAACTAACATCTATGAGGACCTATGGCTCCATCCTGGTGGTGTTTTTTTATTTATAAACTGGAAATTTATATTACATTCTCCTGTAATGTTGAAATTCATAACATGAAAACTATGTTTATGAATGTAAATCTTCTCCCATGTGTCCAATTCTGTATGTCCATGTGCTTCTTTAAGTAACTTTATTTCTCTTTTTATGTCATGATTATCTTTCCAAAAATGGTGTGCCACTGCTGACCTATCACTCTGTTTGTACTTAATATTCCTGATATGTTCCTTTAACCATGTTCCTATGTTCCTTTTAGTTTTTCCAATGTATATCTTATCACATTCTTTACATGTTATTTTGTAGATGCCTGACTTTTCCTCCTGTGGAATGTAATTAAAACTGTTGTCCACTAAAGCATTTTTCAGAGTGTATCTGTTAACAGGTGCCAATTTAATATTAAGGTCTTTAAAATTTTTTGGAAATTTATTCATAGCTACTGGATGGTAGGTGAATTTTTTAAAAACCAGTCTCTCTTTTTCAGTTAATAGTGTAGTGGTATTCTTGATCAATTTCTTCTTTAGGAATCTATTAAGTTTTTTGTTTACTAAATTTTTGCTAAAACCATTAATAATGGCTATCTCCTGTATCTTCTCAAATTCTTTTTTGTACTCCTCTTTACTGATTGGTAAATTCACCAGTCTATATGTTAAGCTGTTGAGGTTTAACCCCATAGCTCACAAGCACTTATTCTTATAAAATATTATTGTTATTACTGTGACTAGATCTAGATATATATCTATTGTATATTATTGAATTTAATTACATTTAAATATTGTTACAAATAGTTATAGAAACATAATAACATGATACTATTAACAATTCATTTGTAAAATTTGTGTTTTATAGATGTGTTAAGTACTTTTATATATATATATCAATATTATAAGATTTTTTGATCTAACAATATTGTTTATGCAGCTAAGTCTCTTGTACTAGTCATAAAAATAAATTAAATAAGTGTTTTTCCTTTAAAAAATTGAAAATGTAACGTATTATGGGTATTACACATTTGCACGTGAAAAAATAAAACAAATGAATTTTGTTAAAAAAAAGTCAATTCTTAAATTTTTGATTTTAGTTGTATTAAGTAATATCATGAAAATTATTTTCAAACATCTGATCGAAGCTTTTCATATATCTAAAATTGTCATTCTGTATTTGTTTTCAGACTGTATGCCTTTTTCCCTCTAATGTTGTAATTGAAGGCTGCAACTTATATTTATCCACTCTTTGTATATACTGAATTTCACAGAACATGTGGAATATAAATATAATTCTTATCTTATTTACATAACTTTTTGTTGTAAACCATTAAAAAATCATAAACTTTGAGGTGCTTACTGAATTAAATATGTGGTGAGATCAAGTGGCAGAAAAATGTTTGGTATTTTCTAGCTATATGCTTAGGGATTTTTTGCAATGGGACTGCATCTATTCATGGTTTTGCAAAAGAAAGTAATGCCTGCAAAATTGCTATTATCCTACTGATAAATCTAAATAATTTCTAAAATCAAATTGTGCTTTGTGATTGCCACATAAGAGCGAGAAAATGCTGAAAGTCTATTTACTGTGAATCATGTGAGAGCAAGGGAGTTTTTTTTTATCCTAACTTAATTCTTGATTTGATGAATCGACTGTATGCTCTTAAATTTCCTTTTACCAAGGTTCACTGACAGAACATGTTACATGGACCTTCATTTACATCCTCTGTTCCTAGTTGACTGAATCATGATTTGAACTGTATCTTGGATGCTTACCAATGAACTCTGGTGGGAAACTACAAAATTATGTGATCATCCATTGGAAAATTTGAAATTCACAAGTAATCTTCACACTTTTTATATAGATCTTTTCCCATAAAATTAATTCCAGTGGTATGTCTATTGATTTTATTAACTTCACTATATTCTCTGTTTGATGGTCCTCTTCCCAGAAATGGTTGTACAAAGCTAATCTATCCATTTGTTTGTATACTATGTTCTGAAAATGTTCCTTGAGTTTAATGCCTAAATTTCTTTTGGTTTTAACAATGTATATTTTATTACAATCAGAGCAATTATTCTGGTATATGCCTGGTTTCTTTTCTGGGAGAGTTTTGTGAACATATCTTGATGTTAAGAGGTTCTTTATGATATATTTGTTTTGTGGTGTCAAGGTTATATTCATGCCTAAATCATTTTTTGAAATTTGTGAAAAGCCCAAGGATGGTATGTAAATCTTATTGTATCCATTTTATGTAAGAGAGTATTCACCAACATGTTTGGCTATTGAATGTTGCATGCTAGTGAGATCTGTGGTTGGAACTATTGGCTTTAATGTAGTTGTTAGTATGTGTACTTTTTCTGAAAATGACAAATTCTATCTTGTTGGTATTCCTGATGATTCTGAAATCCAGAAAGGGAAGTGGATTGTTATTTTCTTGCTCAAATGTGAATTTTATTGAGGGTTCTTATGGGTTCAGTAATTTTATAATGCTTGGAGCATTAAAATTGATAATGGATTGCCCATTACTTATTGTTTACATTTCTGGTTATTTATATTTGAACTATTTTGAAACACATATAACAGGTGCATTGGCACAGATGTTTAAAAGATGGCACTGATGTGTTGATAATATATTTGCAATGTTAATGGAACTAAGGTATTAAAGGCATTAAAATTAGTAAACCTATACGAATGTTCAATAAACTTCACATTTGAGAAAGAAAATAACAAAGCATATCTTTCCTTTCTGGATTTGAAAATCATCAGAAACATTGACAAGATAGAATTTGGCATTTTTAAAAAATATACATATAGGTACTGACAATTACATTAAAGTCAGTAGTTTCAATCCAAAATCTCACCAAGATGTTACAGTTAATAGCATTAGTCAAAACTATTTTGCATCTGACATGTTACATATCAATTAGTATATAGTTTTGTGCATACAATCTGAATCTTCCTTGTAAAATATGCTAGCATATAAGGTTTTTGAGTAATTAATATTTTAAGTCTTTTGCTATTCTCTATTATTTTCTTTAAATAGTTTATTTGTCATTTTGTTCTTTTGTTTGATACTATTTTTATAATATAAAGAAGTATTATAGTGTAAGAGGTTCTATAAAGAATCACTAGATGGAAGGAGTGGTAGAATTTTTTTAAATTTTAGTCACTAGATAGCAAGAAGTTCTTCAAAAGAGGCTTAATGGTCCAGCACATGTTGAAACATGTTTGATAAATGCATATGATAGTTTCCTCAGTCTAAACTATGTATTTTGAGTTTTTATTACATCAGTTTGTGTTTATCTGCCTTTTTGTGTTTCTTGTGAGAGATAATGGAATGATGTGACATTTAGAAGTTAGTAGAAATGGTAACTGGTATATGTCATTATCAAACCACCTGGATAATTTTTGTTACTCATTCAGAAAATTTACTCAAAAAACTCAAAGAAATTAGTTAAGAAGGCATATAAAATATATTTTGATTGTCCCTTTGGTGATCAAAAACAACTTAACACCCTTATATTGCCTGCATAACTTGTACCACTACTCTTAACAGAATGGTTGAAAGGAAAGTGCCAAGCAATATCATTCACTGTTTCAATGGTGTGGTGTGAGCCAAAAGACCATAGTTCAGATGATTTCTTCTGCCTTACAAAAACTGCAGGATATTCAAGCAAAACTAGACATAAAATGAATTATCTAAATGTGTCTTCATTGCATCTGCCTGTGCCCCATAGTGCAAAACATTTCATCAGACTCAATAACACCAAGTGAATCAGAATAGGCACCTGTAGAAGAGCAATACCCTCATTCTTAGTACACTTTGCCTCATCTTGCAGAACGGAAGGAAATGAATCATTTGGTCTGAGATTTACAAATTCCTAAACAATAATCTGAACTCTTGGGATCAAGATTGCAACAATGAAATCCTGTGGCTGGGACAAAAATTTCCTGTTTTAGATCAAGAAATAGCTTTATACTTCTGTATAATAGTAAATTACTGTCTGTGCCTTTGAATTATGCAATAGACATGAGAGAAACTTATGAAAGCATGACTTTGCTGCTAGACAATAAAATATAAAGACCATTAATGGCAACTCTGCTGTGCTTTAAAAGTTGTTGCATTGTTTACAGGGCAGATGCACAAAATACTACTGTTTTTGTGTATATATATGTGTGTGTGTATGTGTGTGGGACAGCCAAGACACCAACAACCATTATAAAGTCAAGGAATGGTCAAGAGAAAATCATTTGTTATTGGAAAAGAAAATGTGAAAAACACTATATTGGTTGAATGGAGTAAAATAATTTTGCCTCCACTTCATATCAAGTTGGGCCTAATGAAAAACTGTGAAAACTCAAAGAAGGTCAGACCTTCATTGATTTGAAACAAAGATTTCCTTAATTAAGTAAAGCAAAGCTGAAAGAAAGCATACTTGTTAGACCACAAATCAGAAAAAAATTTAAAGATCCAACCTTGGATATTAAGCTTACAAATCTTGAATTACTGTTTGGTCCTCTTTCAAAGTGATTGTAAATGGCTTTCTGAGCAACAGAAAAATGTTAACTTTGTTTCTGTAGTGAATTATCTGTTGCAGAACTACAAGAACACGGGTTGTAGAATGCCACTTAAAATTCATTTTTACCTTCAGAACTTCCTGGAAAATTTGTGCACTTTTATTGATGAGCAGTGTGAGCACTTTCACCAAGACATCTTTACTATGGAACATTTTTATCAAGGCCATCGGCACCCTTCGATTGGTGTCTTCCTAGGGAATGTTATGAAACATCATGCAAAAGAAAAGCATCATCAGCATGCTATTCAAAGCGAAATAAAGAGTAAAATTGCAACTATATTGTGAACTAAATTGTAGATTATTCTACATCATGTCCACATACATATTGAACCAGAAGCACTATTCAGTTCTGAGTGTGCATTTTTTTTTGTATTTCTTTATGTCAATGATCTAGTGTTTTTCATAATTGTGCTGTGTATCTTATGTAATATCACTCATAGGAAAAAACGGACTTTTCCATTGAATTCTGCAACTCATATAATTATGTTAATTTGTTAAATGTGTGGACTTTTGTAGCAGTGATGTTACATTGATGTTAGATTCGTTAGTCATAATTATTAGTTTTAAGTGTAATTGTTTGATGCATATAAATTCCTTATATGCTCCTACATTGTATTGCATGCATGAGTGTTAGTATTGTGTATTTAGGAAATGAGACATGATAGAGAAAAATGGTATTTTCCACTGAACTCAGCCTCTCAAATTAGGCAAGGATCATTATTTTCAAACCAGAGAAAAAGTAAAAATTTGTTGAACAGTATAGTGGATCATACAAGCTAGTGAATATTCCCTTAAACAAAATGGAGTACACATATTGTAGAACCTACAGAATATTGTTATAAAAAATTCATAGTTAAACTGATACAAAGATTTAAAAATCGGGAACAGGTCAAGAAAATTACTACATTGAATTTGGAAAAAGAGAAAATGAAATTTAAAAGATTTTATCATCTTTAAGCTTTTCATAAATTTCAAAAAAATATTTAGGCATTTAAGAATTCATGTTACAAATTAAAAAGTTTCAAGGCAACATGAACCTATACAATTTACCATAGAAGAAGAAAGAAATGGTTGGCTACCATTTCTAGATTTAAAAATTATAAAAAATGGAGATTGTTTGAATTTTGGAATTTACAGAAAAGAAACACATATGGAAAACTACATAAAAAATTAGTGTTGTAACCCCATTCCACATAAGTATGCAGTATTTCTCATTTTGGCACACAGATTGATGAATATTCCACTCACAGAAGCAGAGTACAAAATAGAATACAAACAAATAATAAAGACAGCTATAATCAATGGTTTCAACAAAGACACAGTGATAAAAATTATCCATAAATCTAAAAGACAAAAAGGGATAAGGGAAGTTTCCACACTGAAAAACACAAAAGAAGAATACAAATTCAAAAGTTTCACCTACCATCCAATTTACCACAATAAGTTCAAGAAAATTTTCAAAGAACATAGAATAATGTTAGCCCCAAAGAACAGATACAACATCAAGATTTTATTAGATTGCTCAGTAAAAGACTCCATATCAACAGAACAGAAATCAGGAATTTATGAAATAAATTGTGCAGATTATGAGCTGAGCTACATAGGCAAAACAAAGGGGAGTTTGGAAATTTGGAGGAAAGAACATTTTAGGAGTATTCGGTTAAAGAGGTGGATAAATCAGCAGTAGCAACTCACTTTTGGACCAAAAACCATGAAATAAAATGGGAAATTAAACTGCTGAAACATCTTCACAACCCATTGGAGTTATCCACTTGGGAAAATATTTTTATATTAAAAAATAGAGAAAACCTAATGAATTTTGAGTTTCCTCCTATGGATGAACTCAGCAATTTCCTACTTCTACCAACAGAGGCCACCACAGAAACATCCAGGTGTCCAGTCATCATTTCGAGTAACGGCGGTTTGGTGAGCAACTGAAGATGGGAGAGATTCTCCTGAAACACATCTTACTATGTAAGTAAATGGAGTTTAGTGTAAAAAATGAATATCTAAGTTTAGGATATATCACCACTCCATTGTCAACAGCTGTGTAAGTACAATATTTAATAAGATCTTAGCACCACAAACAAATATAGCATGTAGAACCTCTTAACAGCAAGATATATTGACAAAATTCCCTCAGAAAATAAATCAGAATTGCTCCGATGTAATAGGCATTAGACTTAAAAAACACCATAAGAACATTGCAAACAAATAGATAAATCACCTTTGGCCTACCATTTCTGGGAAGAGAATCATCAAATAAAAATAAAGTTAATAAAATCAGTAGACAGACTATTGGAATAGGTAAAAGTCTACATAAAAAGTATGAAGTTTGCATGATGAATTTAGAAATTCCAAATTATGATAACTTGATCAAACCATGTTGTAGTTTCCAGCCAGAGTCCATTGGTAAGTATCCAGGATGCAGTTCAAATCAGCATTCAGTCAACCAGAAGCTGAAGATGTAAACAAAGATACCCAAATAGGTTGTTGTTATTGTTGTTGTTGTTGTTATTATTATTATTATTATTATTATTATTAGTCTTAATGCCTGTTTTTGCTACTGAGGCACCATGGGTGGCCAAATATGTTCCACCAGTAAACCTTGATAAATGAAGATTTAAGAGTATATAGTCAAATCATCAACACAAGAATTAAAGTTTCTCCACTGTAAAAATTCTATTTCCTTTCAAATAATTATAAGTTTATTTTTCTGCTAATTAAAATCAACTTGATAATAGCATTAATTTATAATATTTTTCTGTTTATGTTAACTTGTATCATCCTTGAAATAGTATGCTGCTTTTTAGGATTGCAATTATTGTCTAAATATTCTAAAATATATTTATCATAGAACTCCAATTTGTTTAACCTAAAATATTTAAATAAATAATCCTAAAAATTACTTTATAATCTTAAAATTAACTTAAAATTACCTAAAGAGAAAAAATATCTAAAAATTACAATTATTTTGATTTTGCATAAAGTTGAAAAAGTTAACATTACCTGAAATGAAAAAAATTAAAGATTGATATCATTTTATGATTCAGTTGAACTACACACTCTTAAAGCTTCACTTACTTTTCATAAATGTATGGAACCATTTTCCAGAACATTTAGTTCCCATCTTCAGCAGGCTAAAGTTCAACTGTCAGATCATTTGTTGAGCTGTGGGAATGTATATTCTGCTCTGTAGGCGGTGTGATAATTATAGTTTATGTTTTCATCCCCAAAAATGTTGAAGTTCATTATGCTGTCTTTATATTTGTAGATGTAGATTTTCTCCCAGCTTGCTAATTCCGTAAGTCCTTGCACTGATTTGAATAATTTTGCTTTATTTATCATGTCATGATTTTGTGTCCAAAAATGATATGCTTTTGCTGATTTCTCTATTTGCTTGTACTTTATGTTCCTGAAATGTTCCTTTAACTGTGTGCCTATGTTTCTCTTTGTTTTTCCAATGTAGATTTTTTCACATTCTGCACAGTTTATTTTGTAAATACCTGATTTTTCTTCTTGTGGAATACTGTCATTAACATTATCTACCAGTAAATTTTTATCATTAAATCTATTAATCGGTGCCAACCTGATATTAAAATCTTTAAGAATATTCTGAATTTTTTTGTGGCCCATGGATGAAATGTGAATTTTTTAAAAATTAGTTTATCTTTTCTTTTTCTTTTATTAGTTTATCTTTTCAAGCAAATAGAGAAATCATGAGTAGCCTATCATTTTTGGACACAAAATCATGATATAATAAATAAAGCAAAATTATTAAAATCAGTACAAGGACCTACGGAATTAGCAATCTGGAAAAAAATCTACATCTACAAATATAAAGACAGCATAATGAACTTCGACATTGCCGGGGATGAAAACATAAACTACAAGTTTATCACACTGCCACCAGAGCAGAATATACATTCCTACAGCTCAACAAATGATCCGACAGTTGAACTTTAGCCTGGCTGAAGATGGGAACTAAATGTTCTGGAAACTGGTTCCATACATTTATGAAAAGTAAGTGAAGCTTTAAGAGTGTGTAGTTCAACTGAATCATACCATGATATCAATTAATATGATTGGTTTCACTGTGCAAGTTCCAATTTACATTTAAGTAAAAGATTGTTGTTCACAGCAATTTTTGACTTATTACTGCATTGCAGTAACACCTTCTATGGATTTTCAAATATGAAAGACTGGTGAGTCTCAACTAAAAGGTTCTTATGCATTAAAAAGATCCTTTCATTGCCAGTTAATGACAGTTGCATACCTGATAACAGTAAATATTTCCAGGTGATATCTCTTTTATCAATATTTAAGGAAGTACTTCTTTCCTGAAATAGCATCAGCAATGTTGCTTAGTATATCTAATACATTGCTGTTCTTCAAAACTGTTTCCATTTTATGAAACAGTAGTTTACCAGCTTTCCACTTAGTTTACTTCCAGCTGATTTCACCAAGTTGATTTGATTTGACACCAGACAATTGTGTTTGCCAGAACCTGATGATACCTGACAGAAATACAAAATTTGATCTCTTATCTACCTGAGTAATGGAGAACATAGCTTTGGAAATTTTAATGAATGCTGCACTATCACTTTTGATAACATTTTCCATAAACTGAAAATGTTAACAACAACAACAGCAGCAGCAGCAACAACAAAAACAACAACAACAAAGGTGGCCATATGGATTCTCCACCTTGTGAGGACTACAGTTGATGGATGATGAATGCAAAGGCTTCATATTGATATTTCTTCACAAGAAAGTGCCATATTAGAAATACTGTTTTCACACATTTGATTACCTCATCCACATCTGTAAAGTGGCTCATAGTTTCCTCCACAATCCTATGGCAAGCATGTGCTAAGGAGATTATGTGTAGGTACCATGGAGTGGCACCCTTGAATGACTACATCTTTGAAGCCAACATAAATAAAAAAAAAGGCATTGCATATTTTTAACAGATTCAGCATTGCATTTTCCCAAAAGTTGCTTTATCTTAGGATACAATTGGGCTCATTTATTTGAAAAATTAAACATTAAAACCATAGTGTTTCTGTAATTACATATAACAAGATTGGTTAGCATCTTGGCAGTTTCCCTCTTATTAAGTACCATTGGCCATTCCATTTTTATTGGATTAGCCATGAAGTCTGTTGTTGAAATGTTTTAAATACCATGTTTGTGACAAATAATTAAGGAAGTACAAAAAGTTCTTTCTTCTAAAGTGCTCCTACATATTTTCATTGCTCTCTTAAATATACGTACTATGTTGTTGGCATATTAAAATCTGCACAAACCTTTGCTTTTTAGGTAACATGTGGGCACAAAATTGGCATAATCTTGCAGATCTGACTATGCCATTTCCTGGAAAGCCACTTATGGATGTCACACCAGAAATGCTTAGACAAGGATATACTCCTCTTAGGTATTTCATCTCAAATCATATTAAAATAAACAACGCCTATAATTTTTTTTTGATTGTATTTTGTACTTTTCTGTATATAATTATTTGATTGCTCATCTTAGGATTTTATTTCTATTTTACATTTTTTATGTTAAAATATTATTGAGTAACATGGCTTTGTTTGGTTTAATAGCTCATTACGAGGATTTTCTGCCATTCTCATAGCATAAATGTCACAAGAGAAGCACCTAAATACTCATTAATGTATAATAGAATGTTCCAGCTGGCTGAGGAATTCTTTACTTCTATGGGTTTGAAGCCAATGCCTCCAGAGTTTTGGCGGCACTCCATGATGGAAAAACCACATGATAGAGATGTTGCATGCCGAGCTTCTGCTTGGGATTTCTGCAATCATAAAGATTATAGGTACTGAAATAATAATCTGTTCTGTTTTACTTGTATAATATGTATACATAATAACAAAAGTTTCTCCTCTTTTGAGATCATATTAATGAAGTTAGAACACAATTGCATGTATGTACAAATGAACAAAGTTATAATAACCAGCTCTCTTACCAAAATATTTTTTATGCAGTATCAAAAAACACAGGCTCTTTTATGCCTGCTGATACTACAGTTTCTACTAAAAGGTAATTAGGTAATGAAATTTAAATTAACATTATGCCAAATAAATTTTTATATTTATTTATGATATACTATGAAAGCCTTGCAGCTGCAAATGAAAGAAATACGATTATAGTTATTCGCATTGATTCTGTGCACCAAATCCAAATTACAATTTGCCTTATTCCAAACTAGCATCATCTATGCAGGAGAGAAACGGTTAGGCATATCTTGTAACAACCACAACTTTGACAATGGATAATTAGGAGGAAAAGATATCATCAACTCACGTGGACCCATATGGTGTGACTCATGATTAGAAGCATTAAATGAATACTGTAGCACATGCAAATTCTCACCTCACCGTGTGACCACTATGATGATATGCAATTAATAATGCCTTAAGATTACAATTCACTTGCTCTTATCAAAGAGGGTTTAGAATAGTAAGTATTATTGTAACATATTGAGCACATGAAAAAATAAAAAATTCAATACAAAAGATTTAATTTGTAGCTTTATCAGACACCATATTTTCCAAAACTCAAACCTCAAAATTACCAAAATTATATTTAACACAGTTTATTGTTACATTGATGGTTGTCCCATACTGGAAATAGCCAGATGTATTTAGAAAAAGCATCCACATATACACAAGAACAAATCTATTTCCTGGCTTAATTTCCCAATATAGTTGATAAAAATCTTCTAAATGGGTTTCTATATTACATAAAAGGAAAAAAGCTCAGTGTTTTAGTATTCTGTACTGCATTAGTAATACTACAGATTTTACATGCCTTTACAAAAGTGAATATCTTCTTAATTTTAGGTATTCATTTTTTACCCTTAACTCCATTTACTTACATAAAATGAGACACATTTTGGGAGAATATCTGCCATCTTCAGTTGCTCACTGTTCAGGGGAGATTCTCCTGAAATGCATCGTATTTTATGTAAGTAAATGGAGTTTAGTGTAAAAAATTAATACCTAAGTTTAGAATATATTACCATTCCATTATCATCAGCTTCATAAGTACAATATTTAAATATATCCTTGTCAATGCCCTTTCCAAATAAAATGCTGGCGAATCCAATGCCTTGTTTTATCTATACCAAGATGAGCTCCAATAGGTGCCCCATTATAATGAAACAAGATCGAAACTAAAATCTCTGGAACTAAAATACGAAATGAATTAAGAGAATATGACTTTACCAACATACCTTGCAGCAATTGATGAACTATATGAGCTAACTTAGGAACAACTTATTGATGCTGACATAAATCTGCAAATGTCATGGGGCAATCAGATAATAACAACCATTAGTGGCTCCGCCACTTCTGGATGAGTATTGTGGTCATTGCTAAATTCGAACATCTTAACAAATGCATCTGTCACACAATTATCAACCATTTTAATATACACAATCTGAAACTTAAAATTCAATATTTTAAACCCGCAGGAGACTCTGAGTAGATGCATAAATAATGATATAGGTTTTTAAATTGATACATTCAAAGTCTTATCTACTAAGAAAGTTAATACCACCACCAAACCAAAAGGCAAACAATTAAATTCATACAAATTCCAATCCATTGCAACTCCTGTATTTTTTTAATCTTTATGCAGTGGGGTCTGATAATAACTATCATTAAGATCTAAGCTAGTGAAATATCTCACATGTGCAAACCAATGAAAAAACTGATGATGGACATTTGGCAATGTCCAAATCTTATGTCTTAGAATTCAAAACTCGATAGTCACCATCAGGTGCATATCATCATTAGCCTTTGGAACCAAAAATATACAGTATACAATAATTTAAGTTATTAGACCAAATATCACCTTTTCCCAAATCTCGTGGATTTTATCTTTCAGTAAAGCCATACGTTGAGGTGATAAGTTATATAGAGACAACCGCAGCATCTAATAATCACTTAACTTTATTTTATAATCTAATACATTAGTTTGACCAAGCCTAGTCATAAGAAAATGAGATACTTTTTAAAGTTATAAAAATAGCACTAGTTTAATTGTCTGATTAATGAGACAAATCCTTTTACAGTAGGAACTTCAGAACAGGCTAGTAAATTTTCCCTCAATAACTTATCACATCCTGAAAGATCTAAAGGAAGCGATTGCAAGAAACTTAAATGTTTATGAGCAAAAGCAAAATATGTGACACCATTCGTAAATCTACTGCTATGCCTTGTAAGAAGTAAAATCAACTCCAAAAATAGTTTAACTCGCAAGCTTATTACCCACATTTATTAATGCAATAGAGGGCTACTTGTCTATTAAAACAGACAGAAAAGGTAATTTCACCGTATCACATTTTAATTTTCAAGAGTAGCCTCCCAATTTCAATGGCAGGAAATGACGAACTGAACAATTTAAGCCTGTGATAATTATTAATTGCATAAAAGATTATAATTTTAAGAATTATAATTATTAATAATAGTTTTTAAAATGCTTGTAAAACTTTTGAAATATTTTCGATTTACACAAAGCATGTGCTACATGTGCTATGAAACTTTTCATAATAAAAGACAAGAAATTACTGTACTGGTGGCAGATGGAATGTTCTAATATGCAATCAGCACAAGACTTAGAAACAATAAAAAGTGTAGGCAAGATTCTCGGTGGTGAAAATCAGTCTATACTAATTGTTACATATCTATACCTTTGCTTACAATAATGCCTATTAAGATATCTAGATATAAGAAGTAGCTTTTCATTAACATAACAAATCATTATTGAGGAAATCACTCAATTTTCACTAATTTAGTTCCACTTACTTGGACATGTTTCAAAGGCGGTTGCCTTCATCGTCAGCATGATCCCAATGTCTGCTTTTGATCTCCCAAACAATAGTAACCTTATCACAAAGTTCATAAAATCTACGGAGCGACATCTGAATACCACGTGGGGAAGCAGACATTGGGATCATGCTAACGATGAAGGCAACTGCCTTTGAAACATGTCCAAGTAAGTGGAACTAAATTAGTGAAATTTGAGTGATTTCCTCAATAATGATTTGTTATGTTATGCTATATTTCACTGTGAAAATTCCTGCAAATCCAATAGCTTTTCATTGTTCATCTAAATAAGAACTGCTAGCTTAGCTATGTTGGTGAGAGGAAATTTATTAAATTAAAGCTCTTGTTTTTCACTAGGTCATATTATAACATTTATTATATTCATTTAGGTTATCAAAGAGTGAATGTTACTATTACTACCTTGTTTTACTTATTTCTGAGTTGAAGAAGGTATAACCTATAATATGCCTGCTTGTTTGATCGTCTATTTCTAACTAACTTTTCCCTAGCAATCTCCAAGATGTGTTGCATTAAGTGAGGGAACCCCGAACCATCAGTCAGGTTAAAGCATAAAACTTCTGAAAATTTCTAACAACCAGCCGCTACCAACAGACTTTTTTCTTAATAAACTGCTTCCCCCAATAATAAGTGAACACATTACAACATTCTAAACAATGCATATGCCATGGCATTACAAATATGCCTGCCTTTTTCTGCCTTTTTTAATGGTTAAACATCCAGGCTCTATTTATAACATTTCTTTATTTATCTAGATGACAGAAGTGCTTGACAATTTCCTTAGGATATATACCAGCAATTTTGCCATTCAATCTTTCGTGACAGTTTCTTTAACTTTATTGTTGCTTTCCTTGCATTGTTAGATGCTGGGCTGAAGCAGTTAAAAAGTTTTCAAAAAGATGATCAATGGTTATTTTAAAATATGCACTAAACCTTGTTTTAAACTCCTCAGTAATAACAAATGATCTCCCAGAATATGACTCATCAAAGGCATTTTATTTTCTTTAAAAAATTGACACCATTATTTGTACACCTTTCCCTGAATTACTTATTTATAAACTATAGTATAATGATGATAAAATTTCAGCTCTAGTAATGATCTTTTAGTAATCTTCAAGTGCACCTCACAGTACAGGATTAGCAATTGCAATGACAATTGGACAGTTGCATAATCTGAGAAAAATGATTTGAGATGTTAAACTGTATGCTTTTTAATAGAATCATGCAGAGGGCATTCTACTTTATAATTAGGTATACTAGTATTTTCAGTAATGTGCAAATATAAGTTCCAGCAGTTCTTTCTACATATAACTTTATATTTTTTATATGATTCTTTGTATGTTTTTATGTAGGATCAAGCAATGTACAGCGGTCACAATGGAGGATTTACTTACTATTCATCATGAGATGGCACATATCCAGTACTATCTGCAATATGCTGACCACCCTCTGCTCTTCAGGGATGGCGCTAATCCTGGTATGGCTTTATTTACTCATTAACTGTTATTTTTATGGTGTATAGAATTATTTAAAATTATAGTGTAATCACCTTATGTGTTTCTTTATTTTTCTACAACAAACTGGCATTTGCTGATGACTGTTATGATGCTAACTTAGATGCAAAATAGATGCTAAAAATCTGGAAATCATTTATCATTTTTGCACAAATACTTGAAATATGTACCAAAAAGAAAAAATATTTCATGATAACTGATATTATTGTATGATTTAATTGACCTACAAATTAGCAAAGAAGAATATTTTAATGAATATAAACAAGTCGAAGAAACAAGATGGGTCCAGCATGTGGTAGATTAGTGTTGCATAGGGCTCATTTTTTTATTATATACATGTTTTATTGTGCAAATAGATAAATGTTTTAATGAATGGTATGTTATATATTATATTGCAATTACGTGTCTTAATTATTTAAAAAATGTGTTCAACTTTCAGCAAGAAAAGCTAATTTTTAAAAAATTCACATATCATTCATGCATGGGCTACAAAATTTCAGAATATTCTTAAAGATTTTAATATCAGGTTGGCACCTGTTAACAGATATAATGTTAAAAATCTACTAATAGACCATGTGTTAATGACAGTATTCCACAAGAGAAAAAAGCAGATATTTACAGAATAAATTGCACAGAATGTGAAAAATTCTACATTGGAAAAACAAAAAACAAATATAGGCACACGGTTAAAGGAACCTTTCAGGAACATAAAGTACAATAGAGAAATCAACAGTAGTATATCATTTTTGGACAGAAAATCACGACACAATGAATAAAGCAGAATTATTAAATTCAGTACAAGAACCAGTAACTTGGGAGAAAATCTACATCTACAAATACAAAGACAGTCTAATGAACTTCATCAATGTCAGGGATGAAAACATAAACTACAAGTTTATCACACCACCACCAGATCAGAATACACATTCCCACAGCTTAACAAATTATTCGACAGTTGAATCTCAGCGTAGCTGATGATGAGAACGAAATGTTCTTGAAACTGGTTCTATATATTATGTGAAGCATTAAGAGTGTGTAGTTCAATTAAATCATATAATAATATCAGTTATATGTTTGGCTTCACTGTGCAAGTTCCAATTTACATTTTAATTAGTAAATAGGCCTTTGAGCTGTAAGAACACCAACCTGGATTAATTCTTGTTGAATTAAAAGTAAAACTTCTTAAATCATGTCAATATATTAAACTCTCTTGATAGTTTCACTGTGTGGATTCCTACATTCATTTTAAACTGGATTAATTTATTTAACATGATGGAGTACACAGAAGGAAGATATAATAATCTGAACAACTTCAATTGTAACTTTTATAACTTGAAAAAGGACATTAAAGAGTATATAAAATTAATAGAAAAAAGGAGATTAATTTCTGCAGATATTCATTCTTTAAACCAGTGCCTTAAACATAAAATAAGTCCAAATTTTGGTAAATCGTTAAACATAACCACAACAGTTAGCTGCCGAGAAAAAAATTATCCAAGTAGAAAAGGCAAAACATTATACAAAAATGGCAAATATTGTTCTTAAACTATACAGAAAACACTTGCAGATTTCAAAGAGATTAGGTTGCATAATATGGGATAACTTAATCAGAACAGCTTTAGTATATATACAATTTCGAGTAAACAAAAAAGTCAGTAATCAAAAAAGAAAGTTTATAAATCTTAATCATGTACCAAAGAAAAATCCAGAACCTAAACAGAATTATGTGGAAAATCTATCTAATGAGTATTTAAAAAAAGAAGAATTAGAAGGCTTAAAAACTTGTGTACAATATTCCACTAAAATAGAAGATTATTAGGTAGATTTAGCAGTGGGCATTGAAGGATTAAAAACAAAGAAAAAGAAACAGAATAAAATCAGAAATGGTTTTTAAGGACATACTTAAAAAGAAAACAGCAGGAAACAAGACATATAGGAACACAATAAAATCCTTAAATGATAAAGGTGTTATTTATACTAAAGCCAACAAAGGAATATTAGATAAAGAAGATTAAACCACTTGATGCAGAATTTGTTAAATAAAAAAGAATATTAAAATGTAAATTCAAACTTGCACAGTGAAGCTAATCATGTAATTGATTACACACATTGAGTGATTACATACTCTTAAAGATTCACTTACTTGTCATAATATAGGGAACTGGTTTCGAGAACATTTAGTTCTCATCTTCAGCCAGGCTAAAGTTCAACTGTTGGATCATTTGTTTAGCTGTGAGAATGTGTATTCAGCTCTGGTGGCAGTGTGATAAACTTGTAGTTTATGTTTTCATCTCTGGCAGTGTCGAAGTTCATTAGACTGTTTTGTATTTGTAAATGTAGATTTTTTTCCCACGTTGCTAGTTCCATAGGTCCTTGTACTGATTTTAATAATTTTGCTTTATTTATTATGTCATGATTTTGTGTCCAAAAATGATATACTACTGCTGATTTTCTATTTGCTTGTACTTTGAAATGTTCCTTCAACTGTGTTATAATTAAGGACATAAAATTACATCCCTCTAACACTCTAATATCTCTCAACGTAGAATTGCTGTGAACTTTTTGAGTGAAACATCCTCTTATACTCTGCAAGTATCCACTTGCTTATAATGTTAAATGCAACAGGTTTCAGCCTTTCTACTTCCTGTGTAGTGTAACTGGCAGCTTGACATTGCAAAACACTGTACTCCCTTTGGGCAGCCCATTCCAGTTGTCTTCTTTATTACTTACTTCTTTAATTGCAAAATAGCATTAACTCTTCCAAATGATGGGTCCAGCAGGTGGTCGTTTAGTGCTGCGCAGGGTTCATTTTTTAATTATATACATGTTTTATTGTGCAAATAGATAAATGTTTTAATGAATGGCATGTTATATATTATATTGCAATTATGTGTCTTAATTATTTAAAAAATGTGTTCATTTTATTCATTAAATAATCAATTTATTTTGTAGCATGGTGAGGTAATTTTGAACTAATGTAGTAGTGCTAGTATTGTTGACTACCTAGTAAAATATAATTGTTGATTTTAATGGTAATGTTTGTGTGTATGCTTTTTTATCATGCTGATATTTAGCAGAAATATATTTGGTGGTGTATTTGTAAACTAATATGATAACTAACATGTATAGTATATTGAAAATATTTATTGTTGTTTTGGGTAGAATTTATTAAATTTTTTGACAATGGTTTTCTAATTATGTGGTATTGATTTATATTTTATTTAAAAGGTTCAGTATACTGAGTTAAGCAAGTACATGCATGTTTTCTGTAAATAATATACATCTTATGGTTACCTGATGTGCTTAGGTAAGGTGTTTGCCAGCTATTCAGCAAGCTGGTGCATTTTTTATTGCTTTTACATACATGTTGAGAAGTACAAACATGGTATATAATTTGCAAGTACATACATGATAGTATACAAGTACAAACATGATTAATAACATGCAAGTACATACATAATGTTTTAGTGAATTAGTAGTAAATATTATACATGACCATTTGTTATTTTTCAACAGTAAAGTGAAAATTAGTATAACATATATTAGGTAATTTGCTGTCCACTGTTTCATTAAATTAGTGTTTGATAAACGATTCTTTATGGATGGGGCAGGGAGCGGTTGTAGTGTTATATGTTTCAAATATATATTTGTTCGTTATTTTTTATATAATATAAATGATTTAAGAGGGTTAATTTTTTGAACTAATATGGTAATTTTGCTTGGTGGATGTAATTTAATTGTTAGGTATTTGGAAATTGTTATGTTTATTTTTATTAACTAATGCTGTAATTTGTTTCTTTTTGTAAGTAATGTTTATTTATTTATTTTTTTTTTGCTAGTTATATTACATTTGTTATTATGGTTACTTAATATTATTGATTTTATTTTGGTCTGGTATTTATGAATAAATATGGTAGCACAGGGAATGATTGTAGGAGTTATATTTTGAAAATATATGTTCTTTATGTAATATAAATGTTTTCTGGTTGCATGAATTTGAATTAATGTGACAGTTTTTATATTATATTATTATTTAAATGTTAGATATTTGAAATTTTAAGTTTTGTTGTTTTAATTAAATGGTGATAATTATTTTATGAGTGCCAGGGGACTTCATTGATAGACTACATTTGTTATTAATGTTAAATTATATTATAATTTTTTGTACAAATTTATTTAGTATCGTATTTTTGGTGCAGATGTGAAGATTATATATTAATCTATTTTATTTGGATAAAAGTTAAAAATATACAATGTTCACTTACCGGAGAATTTGGCTTTCGGCAAGGTACTTAAGCAACTGATATAACATAAGATTGTAAGGAAGTGAAAATTGGTGAAAATTAGGGTAGTGGGTTGGTGGAGAAGGTGAAGAGTAGGAATATGATTGGTCAGAATAAAAGGCATAGATGGACATGCTCCAGCATGCGGTGTCCGCTGAGGTGATGCAAAGAGGTGCACGGAGGGTACAATTGGGGTGTATAAAATTTATTTATAAAAAATCACTAGTTATGCTGTAAACAAAATGTTAATTTGTATAAATTACTTTTAATTTAATAGCAAATCAATAATAGGTTGAAAAATGAAATCGGAATTTCGTGAAAAAATTTAAATTAATCATTTATAAAATACAATATGCAAAAAAGAAGTTATGTTGCAATCAAAAAATATTTCCAATTTTTTGTCTTCAAAGTTAATATTTTATTTGTCAACATGTACTTTTGGTTTATGAAAGTTGAAAAAAAAATGGTGCGCAATTTGGGACAGTGGACACTGCACCCTCGACCACCTCTGTCCAAGCGTTTTATTCTGACCATTCATATTCCTTCTCTTCATCTTCTTCACCAATCATAATCCTCCTTATTTCCACCAATCACGCCACTTCCTTACCAGCTTTTTACTCCTTGCATTCCATTATCTAGTTCAGGAGCTCACCGACATCCTACATATGCACTTGAGATTAGCCACATTTTATTTGTTTTAAATAATTAAAACAAATGTGTACTTGCTAAACATGCATGTACTTGCACAATAAAACATGTATATACTTGGCAATTGATAGGTTTATGCAACTTCTTGAATGCTTGTGGTTAAACATGTTTCAGCCTGCCAGAAATAATCTTGACTACTTCCGGAATCCATGCCTTGTTTATGGTATAACCGATTCCTTTTCGGTTAGCATATTCCAGCCTATCAATCTTGTTTTTCATCTGTCCGACAGATGGCGCCAGACATCCTGTTAGTTCTGTGCAAATTGTTAAACTTGTTTGGTGACGTTATATGGCCTTGGTCACATGTACAAACTTGCTTTGCATCGCAACGACAGTACTGAGAACCTAGCAGAGCAGGCAACATGATCCATGATTAACGTGTTCATACCTGTTTAGACTACTTCTCGGATGTTTGCGTTAACATGTTTCAATCTGCTTACTTCCTATGCGGTATAACCGCCCTCCTCTTTCTTACATGCACTCGGTTGCTCCCTAGACATTGCCTTGTAAACATGCAGCACAAAGCTCTACAAGACCCTAACTTCGTTGTGTCTATATGTATATTTCCTGCCGAGGCGAGCTTCGCTGATCGTACCGCGGCATCTTCAACTCCGTTGCTAACACAAAGTGACCTTCGATAAAACAAAAAAATGTAAAAAACGGGGAAAACTTTCAATACTTTTTGTGGGCGAACAATTGACACACTATATCCATAAATATCCATATCTAATTAAAACAAATACACATAATTTAAACAGAATAATATATAAAACAATATATGCATTTAATGCTTCACGGTGTTATAATTAAAACAGTTAAAATCTTCCGGGATCTTTTGCCATGGCCCCTGGTTTGATACTCTACCTTAGTTTTCACCAACTTCTGCAGTTCGCATTATCAGTAGATGAGTCGATCCTGGTGGTGTAGTAGTAACCATACTTGCCTCCTAAACTGAAGATCGCGGGTTCAAACCCGGCCAGGATCGATGAATTATTTTGGGCGTAAAAATCGTAATCGCTTCCTTCGGAAAGGAAGTAAAGCCGTGGGTCCCATGTCATACATTTACAGCATGTAAAATAACCCCAAGCCTGAAAGAAGAGGCCTCTGAGCAAAATTTGTCGGCCGTTTCACGCCATGATTAGAATGGCACGCTGATGACCTGAGATGTTAAAGAACATCCATAAATAAACCAAGTCAATCAATCAGTGGATGATGAACAACATCTAACTGCTAAAAAATGACAGTATTGATCTGTCTCTCTCTGGTTTTAGAAGGTTCTGACCAGCCCGGAAAATTTTAACTGTTTTAATATATTCAAATGCAGACATACACATAATAAGAAATAAATGAATGAATAAATTTGAATAGTTTGGGATTTTCACAGTGAAATATAGTATTATATAACAAATTATTTATGAGGACATCACTCAAATTTCACTTATTTTTTTCCACTTACTTGGATATGTTTCAAAGGCAAATTTCTTTCATTGTCAGCTCTGTTCATAAATAATTTGTTAAACGAATAAATGTTATTATTATTATTATTATTATTATTATTATTATTGTTGTTGTTGTTGTTATTATTTTATTTTACCTAAATGAAAAATGACTACCAATAAAAATATATTAATTTATTTATTTGAAAATGTGCATGTAAATATATTGTTTCATATGTTTCTCTGTTTAAATTTTATGCATATGTAGTAATTAGACATTAGAGAAAAATTTGGCAGAGAACCAAAATTTTATTTCCTTTCTGAATATATTTTTGCTGACTGTCATCCTTCTGATTTGCTATTTGCAGTCAGATAGAAGCATGCTGCTTTCAATCTCTTATCTGGAAAGATAACATCTTCAAATTAAGATATAAATGGAATATCCGTGTTCATTAATATCTTTATATTATGAATATGCATATTTTTCCTGTTTATTTAGAAGATATTTGGTTCAACATCAAGAGGGCAAGAAAAAAAAATGAAAGATCACCATAGAACTATGATGTTCTTAATTATCTAGTGAGTTGATTTGATAATCTTGAGCTCCACTTACTGTTGAATTATGTAAAACTAATTTTGCAGGCTTTTGCCTGCATCCTAAGTTGCGAGTCCACTCACTAGATAATTAAGAACATAAGAACATAATAGTAGCTTCACTGTATTGGTTCCGACACAAAATTAATTGTTTTATTTAATAGAACTATGAGTTTCCAAATAAGAGAGAATGCAGTTGATGTCTACAAATATTTTTTAGGAAAATTTAGAAAAATTTAGGAAGCTGTGTGAAAAATAACAGCTACACAAACTATTTTTATGTGTTATTACATTAGCATTTTAAATTATCAATTAGATTTATTAATGACATTTTGTAGATATGGATCATTATGTCTATCTCAAGTTATTATATCTAAAATTGTGTGAATAATTTCACTGCATAATGTGTATTTGTATTATGCTTTTTAGTTTAATTATGGAAAATTAGATATGCATTTTTCATATTACAGGTTTTCATGAGGCAATCGGTGATGTTATAACACTTTCAGTTTCCAACCCAAGGCATTTCCAAAGAATAGGATTGGTCAGCAATATCACTGATGACTATGGTAAAAGCTTTTGAATATATAATGTTATATTAAATGTTTACTTTGATTAAAAAATTTTTGCATATGTATTAGTATTATGAAATCAAATATAATATCATATTTTATTCAGTAATTTATCAATAACATAAGTTAGCTAGAATACTGGAACACTGTTTTCACCATCATCATTATCATCATCATCATCATCATCATTATTATTACCACTATCATCATTATACAAAATTATGTTAGTGAAGAGCTTACTATAAAACAATCATCCATACAAACATTTGTTCAGAAATCTTTTTGAATTAAGAGTAAAACTAGTAAAATCATGTCAACATATTAAAACTCTCTTGACGTTTCACATTAAAACTTTTTTATTAAAAAGTAAGATGGCACTAGTTTCATGAGTCACTTGCTCACATTGTCAACCAATTGATGACTAACGGATCTCTTCAAGTAAGATGTATGCTTGTCTGTGTGCACTCTGGTGGTCTGTTAATGAACCTGTACAATATCTTACCTGCTTCTCGTATATCAAAATTCATAAGTCATAAGTCAACATTGAGAGAGTTTCAATATGTTGACATGATTTTAGTAGTTTTACTCTTAATTGAACAAGTTTTATGATAGTTTCACTGTGTGGATTCCTACATTCATTTTTAATTGAACTTTAATCTGTTCGGAAACTTGTTTTTGAATTGGGAGCATTTTTCTACTGTATGCAGCCCAGCCACTCATTATGAGAGAGGAATAAGATCCAAAAGCACATGTCTCTAATTGTACTTGGGCAAATGTGTATGTAGCTTACCCTTTTCTTTCCAATATCTATTTTCTGATGAATGCCACATAATGCTGGATGATTATGTATAAAACAATGTCACTTCTCTGCTTTGAATAATCTCGGTGACTGTTACATGTTCTATAAAGGTTGTTTGGTGTATCATTTCTGGCCATGCACTCATTTGATCCTACTTTAATAAGACAAGCTTAAAAGACTTCTTAATGTCAATGCAGTACCTCCTGGAGAGCATGTTGATCGATTTGTGCAAGGTCTTAGACCATTGTGTCAAATTAGAAATCTGTGCTTCAAAGATCCTTGGTTTTCAATGGAATGATGCTAAGCTTACGCTGCAGTGGTAACATTCAGGCTTCTTCATGCTGAATGCTTTATCTCAAGATTTTTCGTATCGCATGAATTCCTTGGATCTCTTAAAGCCGGATGTTTGTGGAACATTTTGGAGGAATTTGGCTATTCTGACCCAAAATTCCAGCTGGAAAAAAACATTAGACAATGTTACATTCTATTTCACAGGCCATAGTTGCTGCAATGTATTTGAACTTTCAGGGCAGATATGAAATATGTTTGTAGTAATGGTGCACTATGATGGCATGCATTGTAAATTGGCAGCAAAGCTTACAATTTTCAATACATTTTATTTCTCACCATGCTTAATTACTGCTAAAGCTGCTTTTGAAGCATTAAATTGGAGATTTCAAAAAATAAAACTAGAGCATTGAATGAAATAGCAACTATAATAAATGAATTTAAATTAAGTGCTTAGAATTTTAAATACAGCATTTAATGAACAAAATATTTAATATGAGAGAAGGTGCTACAATAAAGCAGGAAACTAGAAAAGTCTAATACTCAGTTATGTCTTATGAAAGACAATCTAAAATATATGCTGAAAACATTAAAGAACCTAAGAAAATGGTAGGAAGCAGTTGTAAAGCAGGTTTTCAACAAAAGAGACAGTATGGTTGATGATGGTTATTGTTTAAGGGGTGCAAAACAGCTAGAGCCATTAGCGCCCAAACACACTATTAAAGAAATAAATAATACACACAATATCATTGTTTGCAATAAGCAAAAGTAGCACTTTGGGCTATAAAATAAAACCCCATAACAAAATAACAAGGGTAATATAGTCAACAACAAACAAGACTCGTACTAAAACACAGCAGCAAGAGCTGAGAACACAGCAGGCTTAAAATGTCCAACAATTGTAACAATGAAAACCCCAAAACAAATAACAAGGGTAAAAAGGTAATAATTAACAAAAGACTCACTATAAAAAAATCAGCAGGAGCTGAAAATACAACAGTTCTAAAATGGCCTAAAATGGTATCATCAAAATCTCCCCCCAAAAATAACAAGGCTAATATGGGAAACAACAAACAAAAGACTGGTTCTAAAACACAGCCTCAAGAGCTGAAAACAGAGCAGTCATGAAATGGTACATTTACAATAAAACCCCAAAACAAATAACAAGGGTAAAATGGTCAACAACAAACAAAAGACTGGTACTAAAACGCTTCAGCAAGAACTGAAAACTCGACATTCCTAAAATAGTCTAAAAATGCCGTCATGAATAAAAAAATATAACCTTACACCTAGCTCCAAACACCACAAACGCGAATAAAACGGAGCACTCGCTCAACAGTAACCATATCATCTGCAAGTAACTCCTCAATAGAGGAGGGCAAACCTAGGGAAAGTCTAAAAGCTGCTATGCTAGATGATGGCATTCAAGCAAAATGTGATGCACTGTAAAGGGGTGGTCACAGTGAGGGCAAGCTGGAGCTAGTTGACCATTAAAAACGTGACGGTGATTAAAACGGCAATGCCCAATTCTCAAACTTGCTAAAATTACTTCTTCGCGACGAACTACGCGAAGAGAAGTCGACCAGTTAAAAGGGGTGGATTTACATTCTCGAAGCTTATTGCTAGGGATTAAATCCCACTCCTCGCGCCAGCGCGAGAGAACGCCTCGACGAAAAGAATGTTTAAAATCCCCCGATTAAAACGTTGCTCGTACTCAGCAGGGTCTAAAAGGGCGGATTTAGCTGCGACATCTGCGGCCTCATTATCTGGAAGTCCCACATGACCAGGTACCCACAGCAGAGTTACCCTGACGCCAGCGCCAAGAAGCGTAAACACTGCATCCTGGATCTTCTGTACAAGAGGATGGTAGCTGTATAGCTTTTTCAACGATAAAAGGGCACTCAAAGAATCGGAACAAACAACACTGTTTCCCAGTCCGTGGTCAGAAATAAATAAAATCGCCCGATGAATAGCATAAAGCTCCGTCATAAAAATAAATGTCGCAACGTTAAGACCAAATGTAAAACTGGCTCCATTAAAAATAAAGGCACATCCTACTCCCGTGTCAAATTTCGAGCCGTCGGTATATATAAATTTCCATCCAGTAAAAGAAGAGATGATCTCGCTAAAATGACCACGAATAACAGGTGCTGCGGTCGAAGATTTAGGACAGGACGTAAGCCCAAGATGAACGGGGGCCTCTGCTGAAAACCAAGGGGGAGAAGTAGTTTCCCCAGCTAGGAAAAAAGCAGGTAAATCCGCTTCCAAGGTCCTTAACAGCTCCTGAAAACGAAAACCAGGAGGTCTTGGAGTAAAAGACCGAGCACAATAAAACGGAGCGAGAGACCCATTGAAAAACGGCTCATACGTGGGATGACGCGGTTCCAAAGCTAATCGATAACCATAAGCAGCAAGTAAAACATCCCTACAATAAAACAACGGAGGTTCTCCAAACTTCGCATATAAACTTAACACGGGACTGGTTGGGAATGCTCCAATAGCGACACGGATATCCCGGTGATGAATGGGGTTAAGACGACGAAGAACGGAAAGTGGCGCTGAGCCATAAACTACACAGCCATAATCCAGTTTAGACCGGATTAGAGATCGATAAAAACGTAAAAGAACAGTCCGGTCAGCTCCCCAGGATGTGCCACTTAAAACATGTAAAATACAAAGAGAACGTTCTCACTTGCCTCTGAGTTGTGCTATATGCGATGACCAGCATAATTTCCTATCAAACAGCAAGCCAAGGAACCGAACTTCGTCTGCGAAAGCAAGAGCGTCTGGGCCAAGAGGGAGGAAACTCCAAGACGGTGGAGGAAACTCCTTATGGCGCCAGAAGTTCAATCAGACGGTCTTCTCTGCGGAGAAACGGAACCTACGGTTTACACTCCAAGCGTAAAGGCGGTCGAGACAGCATTGGAGGCGGCGTACTAAAAGACAAGTTCTCCAAGAGGAAAGAAAGATGGCAAAATCGTCAACGAAAAACGACGATTTGATTCCTGGTGGTAAACACTCAGTGTGGAATTGATGGTAATGGCAAACAGTGTGCAACTATAACGAGCCCTGAGGTACACCGTTCTCTTGAGTAAAACCAGAAGATAAAACTGATCCCACGCGAACATTAAAAACCCGGTCTTACTTAAACTCCCAAATAAAAACATACATACGACCACGTATATGCCAATCGTGAAGCTTTCGAAGGATACTGCTTCTCCAGAAAGTATCATAGGCTTTCTCCAAATCAAAAAATACAGCAACCTTTTGGCACTTCCTTACAAAACCGTCCATTTTGTAGGTGAAAAGAGACACAAGATGGTCGACAGAGGAACGATGACGCCGAAAGCCGCATTGAACGTTCGTCAATAATTTCCTCGACTCTAACCATTATTCAAGTCGCCCATTAATCATACGCTCCATCACCTTGCAAAACGCAACTGGTGAGGGAAATCGGACGGTAACTGGAAGGAAGATGTGGGTCCTTAGGAACGACGGCGGCCACTCGTCAAGCGCTAGGAAATGTGCCGTCACACCAAATAAAATTAAAAATCTGCAATAAAACAGTCTCACCTTCCGCTGCTAAATGCTGTAACATAGTAACATGAATACCATCTGACCCCGGTGCGCAATACCGAGAGATAGAAAGGGCATGCTCCAATTCCATGGCGGTAAACGCAACGTTTGCCTCCTGATGGTAGGAGGCAAAAGAGAAACTTTTCGACTCAACCTGCTCGTTTAATGCGCAAAATGAAGCAGGGTAATTGGCGGAGCTCGAAACATCAGCGAAGGTGCATCCTAAAATATTGGCTATGTCAATCGGAGTAGTAAGCACTCGATTTGATATCCGAAGACCGGGCATTGGCGAAAATATAGGTTTGCCTGCAACGCGGCTTAGCGTTTCCCAAACTACAGACGAAGGTGTTGTGCGGTTAAAAGAGGAGGTAAAAGCACTCCAAGACGCCTTTTTGCTATCCCTAATCACTCGACGGCATTTGGTGCGCAGTTGTTTGTAGAAAGTCATGTTTACTGAAGTAGGGTGGCGACGAAAAACTCGCAGAGCACCTCGGCGTGCACGTAAAGCATCCCGGCAATCATCGGTTCACCAAGGAACCGGAAAGCGTCTGAGGTGACAAAACGACCGGGGAATTGCCTGATCTGCGGCAGCAATGAGGACCGTTTCGAGGTGCTCGATTACCGCGTCGATGGATGGAAATCACACCTGGAAAACACGACCATAGATCGAAAGAGAGGCCAATTCGCCTTTTCAATGAACCATTTTGGCGCGCGTTGAGAATGTGCGTGTGAGGAGAGCACGTGTATATGACACGGAAATTGGTCACTGGAATATAAACCAGAGGTGATATTCCAAGTAAAATGTACAGAGAGTGAGGTACAACAAATGCATAAGTTCAAGTGTGAAAAGCTATGAGTTCTGTCAGAAATGAAGTTAGGTTGTCCAGTATTGAGCAGTACAAGATTGTGACGATCCAAAAAGTCGGCTAAAAGACTACCCCTTGTACACTCCGTGCCTCATAGGGGATGGTGCGCATTAAAATTCCCCAAAAGTTAGACAGGTGGTGGTAGCTGAGAAAAGAGATAATTAAGATCAGCCGTTGTGACTGTGCCAGACGGAGGCAAGTAAATACTGCAGATGGAAAAACTAAGGCCAGAGAAGTGAACTGTAGCTTCAGCAGCTTGTAAAGAGTCTGGAGATAAATTGAAGTACTGTACACGTCACCTCTTATTAAAATTAAAACACTGCCATGCGCGGGAATGCCATATTTGGGAGGCAAATCAAATCTAACTGAAGAGTAAGCACTCAAAGTAAAAGAATCTTGTGGGCGAAATTTGGTCTCCTGGAGACCACAAGCGGAGAGTCAGTCGTACGTAAAAGTAACTCCAGGTCAGGCCTTCGACTGCGGAGTCCACGCACATTCCACAAAAGGATAGCCATGGTAAAAACCAGTATAAAGAAATAAAAATACCACCTTACTTTTTGCTAGGCCCAGGACGAATCAAACGTACTTTCTTCAATTGCGTGGGGCTCGGTGGTTTGCCTGCTCCATGGCGTCCTCAGAGGGAGGGCTCTCCCGCTGAGAGGGATCCACCGATTCCAACACCTGGAATCGATTGTAGATAAGGGCGGAGATGGCGACCGCCCAGCGGGTTTTCTCCCATCATGGAACGGGACCTCCATAGAGGAGAAGGGCTCTTTTTCTTCTACACAGTAGTTGACGATTTCAAGAATCAGTTTTCGTGTAAGTCGTCTTGAACCGAATATCAGGGGCATTAAAATCTATCGGCTTCGGCTTCGCGGTAGAGCGCTTCGGAGAACTGGGCATAGTAGGGACCCGTGTAAATACAAGGTCGCAAGTCTGCGTACTGCTGTCGCACTTCTTCACCTCTAAAGAAGCTGCAGCGCTATATGTACCCGTCTTAGGTACTACAGGTTGGCGAGATTGAAATCGCTTCCGGGCCTCGGTAAAGGAGAACTTTTCCTTCACCCGGATCTCCTGTATACAGCGCTCCTCTCTAAAACGAGGACAGTCGCGGGACGAGGCTGGATGGTCGCCGCGGCAGTTAACGCAGACGGGAGCGGATGCACATGCTCCTTCATGACTTGCTGGACCGCCGGTTGCACAGATGGAAATGGCACTCTTACACGATATGCGAGTGTGTCCAAAACGTTGACACTGGAAACATCGCAACGGGCTCGGGATATATGGGCGTAATTCAATCAACTCCTAGCCCGCTTAAATCTTCTGCGGCAATTCAACCCTGTTAAACGTGAGGAATAGAGTTCGGGTCGGCTGTAATTCCCCCTCTTTCCTTGCCTGCACGCGATAAACAGAAGTGACCCCTTGGTCTTCCAGGCAGCTCTGGATTTTTGGGTCAGACATTTCGTCTAGTACATTGGTGGTAACAACTCCTCGCGACGAATTCAATGTCATATGTAGCTCAACACGGATAGGATAACCGTGGAGTAGCGTCGCCTTGACCAATGAGTTGGTTTGAGACAGCCCAAGTGTCTCCACCAAAAGGATCCGTTACGTGGGTACAGGATTTAATGGGTCTAGCAATGGCATCTATGCCTTTCTGAATAACAAATGGGTTTACCTTTGTAAACGACTGACCATCTTCATTACGACTAAGCACCAAGTATCAAGGAAAAGACATCTCGCATACTTCCTTTATGTCAACTCTTTTACTTTTAGATTGTGTATGATTATTATCTTGTACCGTAGCGATTTAATCCTCCACAATTGCAACTGTCTCCGATGGCAGGCTGCTTCCTGGACATCACCCCGGCCTAGGTTACTGGCTCTGGCTTGAACAGAGTAACCTCAGGGTCACACCTTCCTGTGTGTTGACAAAGTGACCCAATCGCCTGCAGGAAGTGAACAGCTCATGCAATGGCCCTTCTTCGGGTCTGGCCTTTACCAGGGGATATGCTCCTGTCCTACATGAGAACCCAGTGCTGGGAGTTACACCATTACCCAATCACCTTTTATTGTGTCAAACATGGGGGCATCCTTCAGGCAAAGAACAGGGAAGTAAAACGAATAAAAATTAACATGGAGGTAAAAATTAAAAGGAGTCAAACATGCTATGTGTGGACCTGCAGGAGCCCTCGGGGTTGCTATGCCCGGTACCCAAAAATTGAGCCCCTGAGGGGAGACAGAATGGGATACTTAAGAAGATATTAGCTTTCGGCTGCTTTAAAAATTATGCAAACATTTTTACAAGATGTCTCATTGTCTTGAATGAGAAGCATTATAGCTTCATCATCAATTTATCATGCAGGGACTATGAATTTATAATGAAACAAACTATTAAAAATTGAGAATATAACTCAGAAACCCATATTTTATTCATATACTATGTGAAAGCATTCTACTAATAAGGGAAGAAGATGGACAGCTTTGGGAAAGAGCTCAATTCTTACTGATTTGTTGGGTCAATCAAAAGAATCCAAATCATTACCTGTAGTACATATAGCCCAGAATCACATATATCAAAGATTATACCTGAAGATTTTAGTGTTATATTATCAAAGAACCCTAATACCATGGTCACTATAAATTGAAATAAGGCGGTGCAATGCATAAAAGGTCTTGCATATACTTATAGGTGGTCTGCCTTTTCTTTATATGAAAGGATTAGTTTGTACATACTTTATTCTGTCCAAGCTTTGGTTCATGGCACAGCTGTTGCCTATACCTATTAGGCATGCAGCTGTTCAGTGTTATGCTCTGGAACATTTTGTATTTTTAAAGTTCTGTTGTGAATCTTGCATCTTCTGCAGTTCTCTGAAGGGTTTGAACTGTGGGATGTAGTGTACAAATGCTTAGAGTTATTCTTAAATAGAACACAATCCATTTTGAAATGATTACAAGGAAATGGTTGCAATATTGAAAACAGAAGTTGGATTTGGATATGTGCAGACCATTGAATATTAGGAGAATAACAGTGAAATTGAGTACCTCCTCATTTATATACAGGAATAATATTATATGCCAGAAATCTTTGATGATCCGGATGGGCCCTCCAAGTGCCACATATATAATCATCCTTAACAATATGTTCTAAGAGAGCCAGTGTGTTTAACTCCAACTTTGGATGATATGGCAAATCGCCAGCAACAAAATCTTATCTGCTCCAGTGAATTCTTCATGGTATCGCATTTTTCATGATATTATCTCCACAAAATATCATCAATAAAGTATACACATGGTAAATGATCGTCATTGTTTATGTTGTGGTGTCCCGGTAACTTTATACCATTCTCTAGCCGACTGCTCTAGAATTCATGACATCTGGTGATAAATGTGTCTTTCACTCGAAATATGGCAATTACTCGATACATTTGATTATCCCTCAACTTACATATATTGAGACCAGTTTTTCTTCTTGCTTTGCAATCTAAACACATGAACTTAATCTGCAGCATTAGTTGGTGAGCTCGTAAGTCAAATATCAAGCAGAATATGTCAAACATATGGTGCTTGCAAAGTCAAACTTTTCAAGGCGGACATCAACTAGCTCAGTGATGAAACATCTAATGCTTTTGCAATAAAAAATACATGAATTTTACTTTTCCTCCTATGAAACGAATAGGAACTTTGTATCTCTTTGTTTATGATTAAATTATTTTCTGAATTCAATGGAGATATTTCTAAATATTGGTATCTAAAAAACAAAAATTAAATGTGAGAAGAGGATATTGAAAATATTCAATTCAGATCGTAAATATTTAGATAATGGAATCATTAAACCAGATATACAATTGGCAATCAGGAAGGAAAAAGAAAAAAGGAATTCATCATCATATATTTCAAATATAATATACTCGATGCTCTGAAATTTAGATTGATCTTAATTTAGGAACACAGCTTTTAAGCTCAATAATGTTTGCAAATAATTCAAAGCAGTGTATGCTGATTAAGAAATGAATAATAGACAGCGGCTCAGCAATTATGTAGAATAACTAAAGAATACAATATATAAGAGTAAAAACATTTTACTATGATTTTAATATGTAAATGATTCAAAGATCTAAAATACAGGGAGTCCATAAATGTTTACCCTAATTATAAGATTCTCTTGAATGAACACTTCTAGTGAAACAGAAATTTATATATCAGCATATATAAACATAAAGTTTTTAACCATAATGAAAATGCTCTATAAACCTCAACATGTGCGCCCCTTGCAAAACACAAAATATCAAACCAGTATTCAGTTTTACGCCACACATTATGCAACATTTGTAGTATGAGACCTTCAATTGCATGTCTGATACATTGCTACAAGGTCATAGGCTCTGAAGCTACTGTTTTATAAACAACATGCCCAATGATTTCGGGAGCCATGGGTTTGGACCATCTCTGCCAATGCACCCTTTTGGGAATGTTTTATTTAGACACCTGCAAATTTGAAGAGCCTAATGAGGAGCTCCATCTTGCTGAAAAATGACAGTCTGTTGTATTTCCTATAACAGAGTAATGGCATAGTTGATTAATATGTCTAAGTATATATTTCCATTAACTAATCTTTCAACCAAGAAGAACGGGTCAGTCACTCAATTATGCATTATTTCCACATCACACATTAATTTTTGAATGGGTTCTAATGTGTTCTCTTATAACCTGTGGGATTTCTGACCCTCAGGTTCTTACATTGTGCCTGTTAACTACCTGCTTACACAAAATGTAGCCTCATTGGAAAAACATTTGCAAGAAACCATTATCCTCATTTATCCCCTATAACATGTTGTTAGAAAATTCGTCGTGTTTTGGGTGATCATCTGGCTGTAATCTGCATTTTGTATGCTTAAACTTTAGATGCTTGTTTTCCATTTTGTGGACTGTACTCCTTGGTTTGCCTTAAGCTTGTCTAATTGATTTCTGTGGTGACCTAGTGAATGATGTTTGAATCCCCTCAACAGTTTCTTTAAAAAACTGATTGTCTGCCACTGCTTTTACCCATAAACTCTAATCCTGTTTCACCCATGACTTTATTAACTCATATCAGGTGGGTTCTTTCCATAAAATGTTTTAAACATTCACTGCACATGAGTCGGAAATTTCGTTTCTGCAAGCCATACACACATTGGCCATTTTCCTGCAGTAAAAGTATCTCCATTGTAACATACACATCACTAAAATTCAATAAAATGGAAGACTAGTTTCGGGAGCCATTGCTCCTATCATCAGTTCCTGGTCAACTGCTGGTCTTGTTGTTTGTGGTAGGTCAATTCATCTCTGGTGGAGGTATAATGAACTTTAGTGTTAGTACATCACTTGGTGGGATTTCGAAATTAAAAACTTTCTCTTTATTCTTCCAAATATAGATGTTTTCCCATACTGTAAGTTCAGTTTTTCCTTTAATATTTTTAAGTAATTTGGGGTTTTTATAAATGTTATGTTGTTCTTTCCAAAAGTGCCAAGCTACCACAGATTTTTCTTCTTGTTTTTTGGTTTATATTCCTAATGTGTTCTACACACACCTGCACACATGGTAATTACATTAAATATAACAGTTTTAATCCAGTTCCACACAAACATGCAGTTTTAAATAGTCTTGCATACAGACTGGTTAATGTTCCAATGAACAAAGAGGAATACGAACTGGAAATGAATAATATAATGGATATAGCTATAGAAAATGGCTTCAAACAAGAAGTTGTGCACAAGAAAATAGACAAAGCAAAGAATAAAAAGAAAATTAGAGACACCACTAACCATTACATTAAGAAAGTGGAAACAATGGAAATGAGATTCCTAATTTCTGTTGCACATTAAACTTGATGAAATGAAATTGGTAAACTTAGGATGAGAAAGGGATTTTAATTTTTATAAATGATAACATTAAAGGCAGAAAGAAACATTCAGGCCTAGATAGCAAGAATTTTATAGAGTATTTAGCTAGCTATAAAGCCTGAATAATTAAAAAAAAGAAACATAAATGAAACCATACATTTACTCTTACATTTAGGACATTTGTCAAAATAAGTTCCTGTTCATAAACCCAATGGGCAATGTAATCAGGGAGGAGATGGGGAATAATTGCCTGTAATTGGAACAACCTGAACATCCGCATTGGTATTAACTGTAACAAAGAGAAGAATAAAAATTAAAACTACAAAATGCTTATCACTATACCCAGGATTGCTGTCAGCTCATTTTGGCAATTATAGATTAGAAATTTCTTAAACATTTGTCAAAGACTTTTGGAACAAAGGATAGAATATAGTATTATTATGAAATAAATTTCAAGTGCTAATATTTATTAACATTTTACATTATTAGCAAATGATTTGTTGAAACACCAATAATTAATTACTGTCTTCATAATTGTATATGGCAGCTGAAACCAAAATTGTCCAATGTGATTTAAATACTATTGCCTCAAATAGAGTATATCATATATCTTTAAAGCATTGACTTAAAATGGACCATTGGAAACACCAATGCCCTACCATTTAACTTCTCTACATGAAACTTTTTTAATGTTTTCATAACAATTTTAACAGTGAAGAAATTAAACTTTACATATTAAGTATAAAGTTTTTTTTATTTTAATGACTACAAAAATTTTACAGACATTTGAAACTAGTAGGATATTCTCTGTTCAACATTTATTGTGTTTCAAAGAAGATAAGTATTATTTATAAGTTCATGAAATAAGAATTTCCCAGTGATTCAGTTAGAAAAGTGGTTTGAAAAATAGCTAATATTTTAATGAATTTTGTTACAGAGACAAATATTAACTTTCTTTTTGTGATGGCTCTTGAGAAGATTGCCTATCTACCATTTGCCTACTTTGTGGATCAGGTAAGCAATAATGTTGGAAATGTAATTCAAATTCCCTATAAGATATGTTCTTAACTGTACTTAGAACATATTACAGTGGCGCTGGGGTCTGTTTGCTGGAGACTGGAGTATAGATGAGATGAATGCACGATGGTGGGAACTGCGGTTGAGACATCAAGGTGTGATACCACCTATTCCTCGGACAGAAAATGATTTTGATCCAGCTTCTAAATATCACATACCAGCAGATATGCCATATGCCAGGTCAGCTATGATACTACAAGGTTGTGCAGCAGTAGCAGTATTGGTGGTGGTGGTGGTAGTAGTAGTAACAGTAGCAGTAGAAGTAAAAGTAGTAATAGCAATGGTGGTAATGTTTATTTATTGCTAATTATATATACACATTATTTGCACAATATCATTCGCATGAGCCTTTAGACTATACATGCTATTCATATATAAACACTTATACCTATAGAAAGAGAATTTATACTTCCGAAGAAATACATAGTTATGATCACCTCAGCAAAAACACTTAAATGTGTGCGCTTACACAAATGTATATAAATACTAATTTGCTTGCTCACATGTGCATGCACATCAACATACACACACACACACACACACATATAATCAGATTCAAAAAGCTCATGCACTCCAACAAAGTAAAACTAATTTACATACTTTACATAGATAAAAACCATGTTTGGCTGGTTTCCTATGCAAACAGATCCAAAAAGGCTAACCTATCCCTAATCCACTTAGCAAGCTTAGCTGAAACACAAACTCCAGATATCACTGTTTGGTATGTGGGCAGTCCAATACAATGCACTCTGAGTTTTCTCTATCTCCACAGAAAGTGCACATTCTCTACCCAGCCTCATCTGTTAAATTAGTCACCTTAGTCCCCTCAATTTAATCCAGAACTGATATACTTTTAAAACTCATATATATATATATATATTCAAATTTCAATGCATTGCCTAAACTAAGAAATAATATTTTTCCTCTGCATTCTGCTTCTATATCCTGTTGGTTAATTTCCCCAATCCTTTTTTGTACTTTCCTCCACACATAATTACCATACCTTACTCCCTTCTCCCACATCCATCCCATCCCAATGCTTTCTAAACTTCTTTTCATTTTTGCTGTCTAGTATCATTGATCCCAATTACTAATCTGATAATGGTAATATAAAGCTCTTAAAGTTGAACAATCATATTTTATTATGCATAACCAGCACTTAATTATTGTAATATTACAATAAATAGTTTCATAGTACCAAAAGTTCCAATAAACCCCACAGTTGGCTATATTCTTCCCTACTTCTAAAACTTGCTTTAGAAACCCATTGTGGACTTTATCAGTTGGTCACCTCCTTCCAGCTCCCATATATCAGAACTATAAAACATGACAGCTTACCATGGTGCTATACATATTTTCCATAATAGTTTCAGAATTATCAACACCTGGGAAATATTGTTTACCTGGAACAAATGCACCACTGAGTGTTTTCTTACATGTATGATTTGTGGACAAGTTATAAGAACGGACTTTCAGTACAAAATTTGAAAGCTATGTTGTTTAATAAAGGTGAAATTTAATCACTCATTTGTAAACTTTTATTAAATCCTTTATGGTAAAAAGGACTTACTAAAGAAAATCCATTCATCAGCAAAATATCAATGAATGCTGCACTAATAATTCTAAAGATTGTTTGGCTGGAGTGAATTGATTACTACTACTTTATGTAAGTTACACAGTAATTATTTATTTATTATTACTTTCCAAACCTAAGTGTTTATGACAAAACAATATTTAGTGTCCTGTTTTGCACTTTTATCATTGAGACAAACATCAAAATGTCCCTTTTTCTTGCTTTAAAAGCCTAGAAATTTTTAACAATTATATTTGCAGCCTTTGAGTGTCTGTATTTAACAAACTTCACTACTTCACTGTTAGAGACTACCTTTTTAAATAATGACACATATATCCATTAAGTGAAGAGGAGGATTAAGTTGAGTTACATAAGCACACATTCTTAGTTCAGTCTCTGTCACTTTTTTCTATAGAATCTCCTTTTGTTTAAGCATGCCAATTCCATTTGGTGTATCTATCTACTGGTTTTACTCTCAATACATTGCTTATGCTTGGCAGTATTTTGCTTGGCTAATTATGAAACTGTTGATGCAATTGATATATATTTCACAATATTTACAGAAAACTTGAATATATTGGATTTCTCTTTCCACTTACCAATATTTGTTACATTTACATTCACTGGTTAATAATAATAATAATAATAATAATAATAATAATAATAATAATAATAATAATAATAATAATAATATGAATTTAAATTTAATAATAGTAATGTAGACCGAATTGATTCTACTGTTACATTAACAGACTTCATTATATAAAACATGATCCCATTTGGCACCAACTGAGAAGAAAGAGAATCGAACTAGCGCTTGATTTGTGTCTGACCTCTAACATAACTGAATACAAATTGAAATATACTGGCATGAATATCCCCAGAAGCATGAGCAAGAGTCTGCAAATTTAAAAAAAAAAAATACATCTTTATATTCATTTAATTTCGTGTCGGAACCAATACAGTGAAGCGGCTATTATGTTCTTAATTATATAGTGAGTCGATTAGATAACCTTATGCTCCACTTACTGTTGAATTATGCAAAACTAGTTTCGCAGGCTTTTGCCTGCATCTCAGTTGCGAGTCGATTTAGTTTTGCATAATTCAACAGTAAGTGAAGCATAAGATTATCGAATTGACTCACTAGGTAATTAAGAACAGAATACATCTTTATAGTCAAGATATGATAATATTACTAATATGTGACTCCAAACTACGAGTTTTATACGAGGTACGTCCAGAAAGTAAGTTCCGTTTGGTAATAAAATTAAATTGTGTACAGATACAGAAAAATTATTTATTGCACAAAATTCTACAACTCTTAAACTACTTTTCCACATAACTGCCGAAATTTTGCAGGCATTTGTCATAGCGTGGCACAAGTTTTTGTATACCTTCTTCATAGAAGTTTGCCGCCTGTGTCTTCAACCAGTTGGAAACATTTTCTTTCAGAGATGCCTTTCCAGTCCCAGAATACTGTGCACATCATTTTTCGAGGTGTCAAGATTTGTTTCGGCTTAACCTTTGCTGGGGATGAAGTGTGCCTCCATTCCATTGATTTCCGCTTATTTTCAGGGGTGTCGTAAGAAACCCAAGTTTCATCTCCTGTGACTATCTGTGTCAGAAATTCTTCGCCGCCTTCATCATAACGGGTCAAAAACTGAAGTGCACTACCCATCCGTTTGGTGTTGCTCAGTAAGAATCTTTGATACCCAACGTGAGCAAAGTTTACGAAATTTCAGTTTTTCGGTAACAATTTCATGAATTAGTAATCGTGAGATTTGGGGAAATTCCATAGCGAGAGCACTAATTGTAAACGTGCGGTTTTCCTGGATCTTGTCATCAATTGCGTGAACCAGTTCTTCTGTAACCAAAGATGGACGCCCACTTCGTTCTTCATCGTGCACTTCACTACGTCCTTCATTGAACTGTCGGACCCATCTTCTCACCATTGAATCTCTCATCGCATTTTGTCCGTAAACTTCGCAAATTTGCCAAAAAATTTCAATTGGTTTCACTTTCCTAGCATTCAGAAAACGAATCACAGATCTGATTTCACAAGCGGCGGGATTTTCAATCAACACCGACATTGTAAACAAGCACAACAAAGCTTACGTGACTGACAGCGATCTCAAAATGGCGCACGTTTCTTCTCCTTGATACAGAGCGTCTACCGCGCATGTGCGAAACTGCGATCGCAGCGCTGCAGCGGAGATAAATTGAAACGGAACTTACTTTCTGGACGTACCTCGTAGCTTTTGAAAGAATTTAATTAATTTTTTATCATTGCATAATGCTGCGATAATGGTTGTAAGAAGCATTCTAACGGCTGCCCGTGTCTCCATTTCCCTGGCCGCTGTTATTCTCATTGTATCGTTAACAGTTATTCTACTGTTTCCGATGGTTTTCTTAATTTTTGAAATATGATGCGTACCACCCATGATAGTTATGCAGTCAGCAATTAAACCAGGGAATGCCAATACATAAAGTGTTGCAAAAATGCAGAATTATTATTATATTTATTATTATTATTATTATTATTATTATTATTATTATTATTATTATTATTATTATTATTATTATTATTATTATTATTATTTATGGAAGGTCTTTCACAATTTACCATTCAATTCAGGGCTTGTAAAGGCCGATGTATTTAGCTCAGATATCTCTCCTTTCGAGCTTGAGGTTATTTTATGTGCCGTAAACCTATGACATGGGACCTACGGCTTTACTTCCCTTCCCTTCATTCTTATTAGTATTTACACTCGAAAAAATCCAGCGATCTTGTGTCTACGGGGCAAGTATGGTTAGCACTAGATCACCAAGATGGACGTTGTGATTGTAAAAATATGCAAAACACTAGTTTTTTCCAAAAAACTACTTGTGTACCAAAAAGTTTTAAAAAGTACTATATATAGTGCTAAAGATAAGTCAATAATACACATTTTCCTAACTCAATACAATGATAAGGCATGCTTACAGCAAAGGTCGCAAGGTAATAAGGCTCTTTATGTTTCCGTTAATACAAATCTAGTCAGCAGTTAATATTTTGTGAATCATTGTTTAATGAAATTAGTCGAAATTTTGCTATATTATCACTATGCGTGTGCCTTTTCTCCCTGGTTTCCAATGTTATGTTTTTCGAAATTTGGAAATGTTAAATTTTTGGGAGCGCTCGCTGAAACTACCACTGATTTGCTTTAACTCCTCACTGGAACTGTCTCTAGCTTAGGCAAATAACTGCAGAGAAATATAATATGTACAGGTTTGAACAGGTGTTACTTATTTTTAATGTTTCTTTTGTTTATATATACATGAAGAATAAGTTATAAGTAATGGCAACTATTTTTTTTTCTCGCGAACAAGAGGCAACACGAAAAAATCTAAGATATATGGTTGAAAGTATATAGCATATGGCATATACTTGAACTTGTAACTGTGTATTTTGTCCATGCCATAATAAATCAATGTTGTTCGATTGCTGTGTTTTGCATTTTCCCTAGGAGAGCCATCTACAGTCAATCTTTCGTTGGTTATACCACTATATATATATATATATATATATATATATATATATATATATATATAAAGAAGCTAGACCAGGTCTAGCTTCTTGCCATTGAAGAACTCGCAGTAGTTCGAAATATAGCAGTTTCAAGTGTGACTCTTTCTCTGTGTTTTATCTTTATCTACTTTTATTATTAGTGTTAATTTGTTACATTGTTAATAGTGTTTCTTTATTTTTATGTTTCATATATATATTCACAAATGATTAATTCTACATTAGGGATAGTAGTCATGTGAAAGCTGCTCTGTTGCTGGGTTGTGTATGTAGTTGACTTTTATCACGAGTTACTGTGATTAATTGAACTGTTAATATTTAGAAGTTAGAAACTATCTCAAAGAGGTCATTTGCACAGTGTTTACGGAGTGATCCCGATCCTTTGATTCAAGGTGTTGCATGGATGCAAAATACCCTTAGAGAATGCACATTTTGCAATATCTCGAAGCTTTCTCCTACTTAAAATAATGAGCAAAGATCAACATAGTAAGTCTCTCACGGCCGAAAGTTTATTATTTATTAAGATTACATTACTGTGTAGCAATTGAATTATAGCTATAAATAATTCTACAGCCAAGTAATTCATCATTACTTGCACTGAATGTATATTTACTAGCCGAAATTGCAAACTCTATATTGTCATCTTTTAAAGTGGTGGCTGTTGCGACGTTGCAAATGCAGCATAGACAAAATTATACGTGAGCTGACGCTGCCAAGAGTATATTTCCGCGGCCCGGTATAATCATTGATATTCAAAGGGGCATTAATATCTGCAGGTGATGGCAGGCTACGAAAAGGTAAACACAAGGAAGCTCGTGCATAGGAAGGATAACAAATTAGCACCACGACACATGACTTATCTAGTCCAGCCAGTTCCTTTGGTGTGATTATGCCATTAAGTAAAATGTGTGAGATATTTAATATAATATAATATGCCTTGTAATCTCTCCTGCAGCATATTACGAGAACCAATTAGGTTCTGCATTCTGTTGTAATTGTTTGTAACCATGGAGCAATTGCTAAAGTGCTACTGCATATATGATACCAATAACATTTAATTTGGAGCTCTGTGAGAATTCAGGTATATCGAATTTACAGCTCGGTAACTGCTACCCTATGATGTTGTTTATATTATCCAGATTAACCTTTGAATTTTCGCCTGTAAGAGCAAAACTACGTTAACGAACTATTTTTACTGTTATATCATTCACCTCTCGAGGATACACCAGAAATTGTCTTCTACTACTATTTCTAAGTAAATATGTCCAAAAACATTTCCTGGTGGAGGATGGATGCGTCTCTCAGTGTCAGCATGGACACTCTTAGCATTTCAGATGTCACTGTAGCACAGGCCTTAAGACTTCCTCTTTTTAGTTTTTCGATACTATCTGGTTTTGTTTCAGATACTTTGGCCATGGTAAAACATGACCGGAAAAAATTTAAAGTGGCTTCATAGGGCCGATCATAATGGCCATGGCTACTATTCACATTAAGGAAATAGAGTATCAAAATGGTATCTAATTACTCTAAATAATAAGGCGATGCATCATCATGTTGAAACAATTGGTGAAATGAAGTGGAACATTTTCTAGAAGATTTTCTAGAGTCACGTTAGTTTCTAGAAAATGTAAATAACGTTCCAGTATGCCTAGAGATTATAGAAAGTTGGTACTTTGCTGGTGCCAAATGGAGGTTGTGAGTGTTAAGTAGTTAAGGATGCTCCTCATCTACTTTGACCAACAACATTCCTGTCACCAGATGGTGCTTGTGTTGCTTTTAATACTCCCTCCAGGTGGAATGGGAGGAGGGTTATCTGGTGGTAGGATTATCTTTAATCCAAGTGTCCAAGGAGGAACCAATTTTTTTATTGATTGAATATATACATATATTTGCAGAGTGATTAAAATTATAAATTACACAAAATAATGTGAACTAAAACGTTGGATGATTGGTGATTAAGGTTAGTGTGGAAATCTTGGTTGCAAAACTATGAATTAAATAAATGGGAAATGGTGTGGTTCAGGAGGAGCGCTTGTTGGGAAATCTGGGAACGAAGGAAAATGGTGGAGAAGAGTTGGTAACAAAACTGTGAACTAAGGAATATAGGGGGATAAGCGTTTGGTGACAAAACTGGGAATTAAACGTTGGTACACACAGGAATATTTACACAAGGATTAAAATTTTAAAAATGGTGGCTAGTAGGAATTAGATCTAAATCTTGGATACATACACGAATATTTACAGGGATTAAATTACTACTTGCAAAATACCAGTTAACTACAATGATGGAAAAAACTAGGAACTAAAAATATAACTATATGGTAACTAAAAATACTAATTACAAAATGGAGGGAATTTGAACTACAATAGTGATGGTAAAACTATAAAATAAACAATGCGATAAATATGTGTGGACTGGGGAACTAAAAAATATTAACAAGATGATGAAGGAAATATCAGTTGTAAAAATAACTCTCACGTGATATTTACAATAATTAACATTGAATGATGATGATGATGATGATGATAATAATAATAATAATAATAATAATAATAATAATAATAATAATAATAATAATAATAATAATAATAATAATAATAATAATAATAATAATAATAATAATAATAATAATAATAATTGATTAAACAAAAATAGTGGTAATGCTGCAATCAAAATGCTAAATTGTGTACAATTTGTTAATTTACTTTTTAAACAATATTTTGGTAATTAAAATATGTATACACAATATGGTGGTGTGGGTAGAACATATGTTTAACTCTGCAATATAAGCTGTTACAATGAAAATAAATAATCACTAATGGTGAAAATATAAACTAATATTTACAATATAATATTATGGAATACCTTAAATGAATTGGCACGGAAATGCTTCGAGTATGATAGTCTACTGGCTACTGAAGAAAATTAATGTATGTAATCAGTAAAAGCAGGAAAAGTCATGTGATTGGAAAAATATCTCAAAGGATTGAAAGTTTGAATACACAGATGTGCCTCAAGGCCAAATGGCATCACAAACAAGCTTTGGGGCCACACTGTCGGCCAGGTGAAAGCAAGTTCGAGAAGAAAGTTGTTTTACATTGGCAACCAAGAAAAGCATATAGATATATGTAAATACCAAGAGGTCAAATGAGTCACATGAGTATCTATGTGACTGTTGGAAATAAGTTGGCTTGGATATCCCAAATGGTGAAAATGCTTACTGAATAGTATCTCAATAACAGGCAAATAAAACATACCTGATTGCCAAAATTAATTGTTTACAATATTTAACTTTGCAAAAAGAATGTTATGTAGCAATCAAAAATATTTTCACTCTTTGATTTATCTTTATAATGCAAAATTAATAATATAAATAAAATATTCCTTGCGAATTATTCTCTCTTTTGCAGACAAACAAACAAAATGTTAACTTAAAAAAAAAAAAGGATTTACAATATTAAAATTTGGATAAAATAATTCACTCTTTGATTTACTTTTATAAAAAAATAATATTAGGAATAAAGAGAGCTGTTTGCGAATTATTCACCCTTAGCAGGTAAACAACCGAAATATTAACTTTGAAAACAAAACAAAATTTACAATATATAATTTTGGGAATAATAAACCACTGCTTGATTTACCTTTATAAACAGCATTATATTAGAAATAAAATATCCCTGTTTGCGAATCATACCCTTTGCATGCAAACAAACAATATTAACTTTAAAAAAAATAAATAAAATTTCCATTTTTATTTACTTTTATAAATAAAATTAATTAAATATGAATTCTAAACAATGTTTTTATTTTAACGCGCAAGTAAGTATTAGATATATTTCAGTTTTGTCAATAATCCTTGGCAACATTAACAAAATTGCAAAAAACGTATATACCGAGGGTGCCAAAAATGTATACACACTTTCACAGTATATACCTATTTAATATATTTCAAAGTTGGATTGAAAATCAACAGTAATGTGTAGTACGATGTACTGTAAACAGACGTGACTCACATTATGATAGCGTTACTATATGACAGTTAAGTCAACAATGAACAAATGAGGCCAAGATTATCGTAAATCAACAATGAACAAATGGAACCAAGATTAGCGTATGATCTGTAAACAGATGTGACTCACATTACGTTAATCTAGTGTTGCTACAGGAAAATGGAGCCAACATTAATATTTGAACAGCGGACAGTAATTTTGAAGTGTTATTGGAAAACCGAGAATGTTGTTGAAACTCAAAGGCAATGAAGACGCGTACAGAACAGAACCGCAACGCGAGTAACAACTGCATGCATTCGAGATAAATTTGAGACTCATGTTACCGTATGCGATGTTCACAAGGGCAGATCTGGGAGACCTCGCACAATATCAAGCCCCGCGTCCTCGGCTATAGTTTTGTAACATTTTGAGCACTCACCGCAGAAATCTACAAAGCAATGTGCACGTGAGAATGGGATTAACAGAACCAGCGTAGTCGTATTACTAAAACAGAAAAATTGAAAGTTTTCATCCCAAGACTTTTGCATGCATTAAATGAAGATGATCCTAATCGGAGAATGCGGTACTATGAATGGTTTCGGAACATGGGGAAGAGGATGAGGCCTTCGTAGGGAAAGTTGTTTGGTCAGAGGAGACAGAATTTAAGTTGAACGGAACTATTTATCGGCATAACTGTCTCTACTAGTGTGCAAGCAATCCACATGTTATTTTGGTAAAGGATGTTAATTTACCTGGAATTAATGTTTGGTGTGGGTTTTCATTTAAGGGTATAATTGGACTTTTCTTTTTTGAAGGAACAATAACTGGCTCAGGGTACCTAAACATGATACGCACACCCGTCTTACCCGCCATTCATACACTATGGAAATGAATTTTATTTCAAACAGAATGATGCACCTCTACATTACCACCGAGATGTACGTGCGTATCTTGATAACAATTTTCCAAGACACTGTATAGGATGAGATCCAATTGAGTTTCCACCTTGTTCTCCGTATCTGACTCTGTTGCACTTCTACCTATGGGGAACTGTTAAGGTTATTGTACCGTAGGAAACCAGCTGCACTGGCAGCTCTTCGATAAGAAATTGAAACGGCATGTGCTGCATTTGCTGAGGACACCTTCGCAAACATTACACAATCAGTAGTTTAACGTACTCAGAAGTGTACCGATGCCGATGGTGGGCATTTTGAGCAACTGTTGTAACTGTAAAAGTTTAAGATGATTAGTGCTCATAATTTTCTGTTTGTATGAATTCAGTTTTGTTATGTTAACACAGTTTTTTCTTTCCTTGAAATGTGTATACATTTTGGCACCCTCTATATTAGTGCAAATTCGAGTAAAGTAAATATATTACGAATAAAAGTGATGTAACTACAGAGTGACGCAGAAAACATAAATGTGATAACTATCGTGCAACTAAAACTGAGTAAATAAAGATATTCTTAGGAAACAAGCGAAAGTCTAACCTATTTACAAATATAGAAACCAGTTGTTAAATCGTTAAGAAAAAGGCGTTTTGTAATTGGTATTTTTGACATACATTTTTACGAAAAGCTATAACTGAGTACATGCACATGCGGGAAAATATGTGTGCGAAAGTACACAAGTGACATCATAATATATGATATGTAAAAGAAAAGTAAAGTAAAAAGGAAAGTCAAATGTGTTTAAACGATGGACAAAAATTTAACAATTATGAACACAGAACTTCATTGAAGATTCTTCATAATAAATGCATAGACATCATTAACACGCCTAAAAATATACTACCGAATAATTTATGTGTGTTTAACACTAACCGTGCTACCCTTCGAAGGCTCTTCATAATATATGCATAGACACCACCAACTCGCGTAAAAACTAATTATCTCTATGGCATTTCACTCACATCTGAAATACGCCTCTGCCATTGGAATGCTCCTTTCACTCCGCTAATGACGTATGTCTATATCGGGAGTCTGGTATTTTCCTCGAATTGCATTTGTCCTACCTATATTCCACTCACACCAATGCGTCAGATTTTGGAATGTACCTTTCATTACTCTAATGACTTATGTCTATATCGGGATTCTGCTATTTTCTCCGCGTTGTATTTGACCTACTTTTGTTCCACTCACATCTGAAATATACGTCAGGCATTGAAATGTTCCGTTCACTACTTAAATAACTAAGCATAAAAATAACCATATGAGGTCACTGAAAGTATTTCCACAATAAAAACACGCCCCGCGAGTGTGATTCATTATATGTGAATCATAACATCTTGTGATACAGCACCTGCTTTGAAGCGCATCGCTCAACTATATGGTTAAGTTATACTGCCTCTTTTTAACATTAGTCGGTCCTGGAACCATACTTGCCTTCTAAACCCAAGGTCGTGGGTTCAAACCCGGCCAGGATCGATGGATTTTTTCGGTCGTAAAAATCCTAAGTATGGCTTCCTTCGGAAGGGAAGTAAAGCCGTGGGTCCCGTGTTGTACATTTATGGCACGAAAAAGAACCTGAAGCCTGAAAGAAGAGGCATCTGAGCAAAATTTGTCGGCCGTTTCACGCCCGGAATTGAATGGAACGCTGATGACCTGAGTTGTTAAAGAGCGTCCTTAAATAAAACGAATCGAATTTTCAACATTGATTTTTAACGGGTCAACACACCATTATGTTTTAACATCGAAACTAACATTTTTTTTTTTTTTTTTTTTTGTTGACACAACTAGGAGCAGCATCGCTAGCTAGCCGCAGAGTTTCGAAATTACCGAGCATAGACAGAGGACAATGAAGAAATTTTATGCCGGCTATTCTGAAACGGGCATCTTAGTGAGTTCGATGCCCTGCAGATTCGATCTAATGGATTTCTAAAGTATTTGCATTTTTTTTTTTTTTTTTTTTAGCATTTACAAATGGAAATTTACTAAATAGCAGGCCTGGTTTTATAGATATTACATTTAATAATACCAAGCAATCAGCAATCTATTTAACGTGAGATGCGCAGGTAAGATCAAGTGAATCCCGCTATCATATTAAAATCTACGAAATAAGTAATCCAGAGTAAAGAGTTTTTGTTGGTTGGGCCACTCAAAATTTCTATATTTGGACAAAGGAGGTATTGGATCGTGCTACAAACATTGCAATGACTCTAGTAAGGACAGAGGGATCTTCGAAATCAGGAATAAATACCATCTTTGTTTATCTAGAGCCATCGCAGAGTGCAAAGTCAGAATAATGAGGATTTAAATTATAAATTCACAAAGCACATTGAATTTATGCAAAAACAAAGGGCTGTAGTGCTGTGTGAGGGCATAGGTATATGCAATGAAACGTTTACTTTCGACGACGTGAGACAATTTGAGATGTTACAAAAGGATAATTCCCGCACTTTTTAGTGGCAAAAATGTACTCTACAAATCAAGAAACAATAATGACAAGTAGATTGATATAGTATTACATGATGGGAATTTTAATACAATTGTGAACATACATGGGGCATTCCCCATAAAGTATAGTCTGCCGATCAGAAGATGGAAGATAGGACTGAAGTCGAGGGGGACGTCAACTGTTTATCTGCACATGATGAGTTTATTGCTATACCCATGTGGCCACATAAGTGAAAACCTCTCAGACTCAGATTGGGCTTGCCCGCTGAGTTTCTAGTCACGGGCGAGTATCTGATAACACTGTTAGTTTTATCAGCAGTAATGTACGTGAAAATGGCGAAGAGGTTATAAAATGTTCCTGTGACTTGCCTTCTTCTCCTGGACAAACATTAATTTTCCCTCAAATCACAAAAAGAATACCGTTGTAATCAGATGTGCGGTGCCCACCGTCATTTAATAGGTACGTGAGCTGCTACTCGTGCCATCGCAATTTTGACGGGCAGCCCTTTTTTAATAATCATTTAATTAAGGAAACACACTACCCCAAAATCTCATTTGTATGGGATGTATAATAGGTCTGCCCCTCGTGCAATAAACTCATGAATTTGAGGCATAGGAAAACTCTCACCACAGCCTAAATTAGGCACCTGAACCCATTGTGAACGGAAGTAAAATTTACAGAATGAAGTGCGATAGTGTGAAATTTCTAAATCAGCTGAACTTCATTCCTATGCCACTGTCACGTTTTTCAAAGCCCTTTCAAATCCGCAAATGCAAGGTTATTTTCCATATTTATTCAATACGTAGGAGAACGAAAAGTATTTAGTCCTGTACCAGAGCAGAAATAGTACTGACCGGATGGAATAAGCGAATATGTAACTAAGAACTTTAAACAGTGGCCCAACGAGAAGTTTTCCTCCATTTACATGACATGTGTTTGACATTAAAAAAGAAATGGTGACATGTTACAAGATGAATGCATTTCTCTTGAGTCTGGGAGTTACAAAATTTAGAAAAAAAAAATCTTAGACGAGAATGATATTGAACCGTTTTGCGGTTGAATGCGTTACCATCACATATGCATGCCTGAACGTGTATCGAAAACGATTCATCCCCCAAAATAAAATTCAAGGGGGGGGGGTTTCCGCTTAGGGGATAAACAATCTAGTATACCATGCATCTGGTTGTCTTGGTTGGAAGAGCAATAAAAGTCACCATACAATACTTTTTCATGTATAGAGAAGTTAAATTTGTAGGTCATAAAGTGGTTCGATACAAAGTCGACAAATGTGTTTATTTTTTCACGTGTATTTGTACCACGGATGCACGCGATATTATCCAAATAGGCATTCAGCTATCCAAATAGCTATACAACACGGTTAATAAAACCATGGCATCCAGATATGAAGACATCGAAAACGCCACAAAGATGATGAAAGGTGGTGGGTACCATATGACTGAAATGTGGGGGTGTGAGTTTAATACTATGATTAAGGCTTATAGGGCACTGGCAGAATTTGTCAAATATGCTCATTACCCTGAAAACTCAATCCCAGAGATGCCTTCTTTGGCGGTCGTATAAATTGTAAGAAAACATTGCGAAATAACATGAAAATGTTTTATAACGACTTGTGTAGTTTGTACACATTTGTGATAAGTCTTATCCCGTGGCCCATTCTAAAATCTACGTGGATAATTTTCCAATTTGGAAGATGTTCAGGATGGTATTGTGAAATATAAAAAATTTCCCCCGTAAAGAATGTATCAACGAGTCATGCCCTCGTATGTCAACGGTAAATTTGTGTTTCCGCTGTGCCGTACATGTGCATAGATGGAAAACCAGGAAGTGTCCCCTTACAGACGGTGAAATATGCATGACAGAAATCTGGATCGAGGACGAAATTAAATTCGCGATAGAGGAAGGATGATCCATATTTATGAAATCTAGGAATATGCCGTAATACGCTACGATCCCTCCTCTGGTGAAAAGGAGCTTTTTCAGGATTACGTTCATCAGTTCCTGAAAATCATGAGCGAAGTCCCCGATTGGCCGCCCAACGACTGCGACAACCTGCGAAGAAAAATGAACATGTCGAGCGATTTTTGGGAAAGGGAAAGCATCGCACTGGTTAAAGCCGCCATTGATAATAATCTTAGCAGGTTAGAGTTGGCAAATCTGATGATAAACTTCCTTTGGGGGAAAATATGGCCAACGAGACGATATGTTCGCTTGTGAGTTTCAAATATTATTCTAGGCATATCTTTTCTGCTAGAAAGGAGCTGAAATACGTGGTATGGAGCTATTGCAATCAGAAGCTTAAATTAAACGCTTCGACTAATTTGGTTATAACCGCATGCAAGAATCGAACTGTATTCCTATCTTAGAAAATAGGGAAAACGCGTGTTCTTTTGACACCGATTCGTTATTGCCACGTACAGGTTGGCGGAATGAATACCACCCACGGGAATTTTTTTTTTGGGGGGGGGTAATATGACATTAATTAGAGATATTCGGTAAGGATGCAATCAATATTTGTAGGTATGCATCCACCGGCCCAAACAGTTATACGATAGAAGTTTGGTGAGAAGACCCATTCCATTTATAAAATTAAAGGCATTACGCTCAATTCGGGAAATATGCAAAGCTTGATTTGAGGGACAATGCATGTCGGTGATACTGAAATATATGCAGATTTCGAGAAAATTCTTAGGGTAGTAGTTACCGAATCTTGGTAAAAACCGTAAAGAAGATGGTTAACAAGCGTGTACAGGCACAAAACTTTGATTCCTACCCGTACGTGTATAAAACAAGACGCATTTAGGCGGCCATTCAACAGTCATTTTGGTTGGCTACGTCAGAACGGCTAAAACTCATTATTTGGAACTATTTAATTTTCCGTGTACCATGTTGATTGTCGGTCCTTCACGTCATAGAAAATCAACATTTGTGAACATTTTAATTAGTAATGCAAACCCTTGAGTAAAGTTGTGGTGTCATTCGCCGAGATCAAGTCAATGCTTTGAGATCCACGTAGGCATACCAGATTTGGAGGCGGTTAGCAAAGGCGAGTTTGTCATTTAATGTGTGAAGCAGACGGGTAAAACCTGTCACACTTTTCCAAAAAATTTGCATTACAAATATTTTGGAATTATTTACATGTTACAAAATGAGTTTTACAAAGAAAAATATTTGGAACTGTATCACTGAACGCAAATTACATTGTATTAAAAACAAAATGCAGATTGATAGGTTATGTCAACAGATCGAACCAAAGAAATCTGATTTTCTGATAGAGCATTTGAGAAAGCAACAGAAAATTCACGCTGCTCTCTAGTATCGGATTGCAGTCAATACACTCTCAATCGATACAGGTATCGAACCGGTGCACTTCTGGGAGAAATGCTTTCTTATTTTGTTTCGAATTAAAACTGTTCTCCAGAGTAACGTAGCTTTTTGTATGTTCACAACATTTTGAAGGGTTTTATCATCATAAGGATCAAACTATTGCGTTCCAGAATGAAGTGTCCGGGTTTGCAATATGCAATTTTTCCCCCACCGAGAGTTTAAATAAGGGAATAATCATTTTTGTAGACACAAAGCTGCAAGTAGGATGAGTATTGCTAAATTGAGTAGTCCTCCGATAGCAAGATAGCACGCAAACTTAATTGTGGTTGCTAAGGCCAAACCCGCTTAGAAAGAAAAACTGTTTGAAAAAAAAAAAACTCACTCTGATCTAATAAAAGCCGTTTCGTAGTGTGTACAAAACGTGTGCAGAGGCAGTGTCAATTTACCTATAACGTGCTTGAAGCGCTTAAAGAAGCACAGCATTTGCTGGAGAAAAATAATGAATAAGCCATTTTCGTTAAAGGATTAAAAAGAAAAAGAAAACCTTCTTGTACAGAAAGGTGACTTTCTACTTCTGATATTGCCATCTTTGTGTAATGCATTCGTGTCAAAATTGACTTAATTTTGGTAAGCAAATTATTGTAGCTTCATAGTCAAAAGCAGCCGAAAAGCTTCATCTCGTAGATAAATCAATTACTCAATCAAAGAAATGATTAAAATACAGTGTTCATATTTGGCAGCTGCCAAAAAATGGCGTTTGATAATATATAAATTGGGAAAATATCTCGAACTTATGCTACAATCGCACTTTGAATCGAAACATGATGACAATGATTACGAGGGTAGATCCATAAGTTTCCGGCCTAACCATTTTCAAGGTATGATAAGGACAAAATCTATATTTGACTTTTCAATGTAGTTAACCTTTAATTGCAATACACTTCTGACATCTTTAATTGAACATTTCAACCCCTTCAAAAAAAATAGAAGTATTGTCAGCGAAATAAGCATAAACAGCACTCTTCACTTCTTCTCACTTAAATTTTCTTCCTCGAAGGTCCTTGAGTTTTGAGAAGATGGGAGCTAGATGGGCTATAGGGTGGAGGTCGATTTTCTTGAAGCCACATTTCTTCACAGCTTGCTTTGCAACAAGAGCTGTGTGCACATGCGCGTTGTTGTGAAAAAGGCGCACACCACCACTCAGATTTTCTCGCCTTTTCTCTTTGATGGAAGCACGTAGTCTGTGCATTGGGCCAGCATGGTGCTCCCCATTTACTGAATATTGAAGAGAATTCCTTCAAAGTCCCAAAAGATTGTGGCCCTGATCTTCTTGGTTGACTGAGTGACCTTGGCCTTCAGAGGCGGTACTTCGCCAAGTTTACGCCATTCCATTGATTCTCTTTTGGACAAGGGATCGCAGTAGATGACTTAGTTTCATCTCTTGTAACAATGATTTGCATAACTTCTCTATCGTTGCCACGGCAGAGCTCCAAAAATGCCTGACAATAGATGACTCGTTGGTGCTTTTGAACTGAGGAAAGAGGTCTAGGCACCCATCTTGCACCTTATACTTGTTTAAATGTTCATGAATAATTCGAAGTTCTGTTGTTTTAGAAAGGCCCAACCTTGCTGCTATTTCTGTACCTGATCCACCGGTCATCCATAATTTCTCCTTCTAGAAGAGCGATGTTTTCAGAAGTGAGCACCTCCAAGGGCCGATCTGCACGCTTTTCGTCTTCAATGTTTTCTCGACCCATTCGAAAAAGTTTGGGCCATTCTTTTACAGTAGAATATGAGGGGAATGCCTCCCCATTTACACTGTCCAATTGCTGTTTAATTTCATTTGGAGCAAGTCCTTTTTATTTGTGAAGTACTTAATAACAGCTCAAAACTGCATTTTGAACATTTCATAATGTTTTACACATATCCTTCTTTATACCACTGCATCTGAACAGGTTCGAACCCGGCCAGGACCGATGGATTTTTTCGGGCAAAATATCCTAAGTATGGCTTCCTTCGGAAGGGAAGTAAATCCGTGGGTCCCGTGTGGTACATTTGCGGCATGAAAAAGAACCTCAAGCCTGAAAGAGAGGCCTCTGAGCAAAATTTGTAGGCCGTTTCACGCCCTGAGTTGAATGGGACGCTGATGATCTGAAATGTTAAAGAGCGCCCGTAAATATACCTAATCAAAAAAAAGAAAAAAAGAAAAAAAAAAGTATGTGAACAACTGAACCATGCTGCAATTATTTACTTAGAAAATAAGGTATGACACCAGATAAGAATTTTGTAAAGGGGATAATCCTTATCGGCGAGGCCGTAAACTTCTGCACCTACCCTCGTATCTGTACCAAGACATTGAGGTAAAAGAGAAACCATAACCAACAAAAAAAGGCAAATAAAAGACAGCTGTCGACAAAAAAGAGCAGTTCTTCACATAACCTTCGCAGAAACTGTGGGAACCGCTGTATAAGTAAATTATGAAGGGATGTAACGTTTAAAAGAATCAATTTCAAACCGGATCACCACGCGGGCTTAGGCACAGCAGACAAATTTTGTAAAGCCTCGGGTATACCAAATGAACGTTAGGAAGCCGATATAAATGTAACAAATGTCATTAAAAAGCACAACACTCTTTACGTTTACCTATTGTGTTTTCTTCAAGATATACGTAGGCGATGCTACTAAAACAAATCGCGTTCTACGGTGCTGCACTGAGTTTACCAACGTAACATTTAAAGTATTTTTAAGGAGATTATAACCTTTAATGTTACACTACAAAAAGTAATGTCATAGATAGCGTTGTAGAGCTCTGCAATAGGATCTTCATGAGGAAAATGTGAAATATTTCACGGACAAAAATACTAGATACGTAGATTTTCTTCCTGCACTTTTACAATCTTACAAAAGTTCCTTTTACAGATCTATTAAGACGGCTCCAAAGGATGTCAACAATGCCTACATTTTGCAAGTTTACGAAAATCTTTATGGATGGAATGGATGTCTGGTCAAAAAGAATAAACCTAAATTTAATGTGCGCATATTTAAGGAGAAAATGAAGTTTGCTAAGGGATACGAAAAAACGGACAAATTATACAAAGTGATCCAGCGATGTTTAAATTAAAGACCTTGAACGATGAAGCCATAGATGGCGTCTTTTGCAAGGAGTTACGAAAGGTTGCACTTCCGAAAATTTTCAAAATAGACAAAATATTTTATACTAGAGGTCATGGTCGCATTAAGCAACTCTTGGTTAAGTGGAAAGGTTATCCAAACAAGTTTAACTCTTGGGTCCTGGCTTCAACTACTGATTGGATGAGATTAAAACAAATCAGTTTTCCCTGACGCTCGTGAGTAATACATACATGGATCATTTCACCGACAATACCACTTCAATATTTTCAAACATCTTGCTCGAGAGAATAGTGTGGCAAGGAAAGTGGGAAAGTGGCACTGCAAAAGGTTAGGTATCCTGTGAAATTCTATAACGTTAAAAAACACGATAATCAAATCATTGGAACCATGTATGATATGGCTTCCCGATTACACATTCCAAATTTAACTCACAATTGCCCCATGGTATCATACACAATTCCAAATGTTTGGTACACTCCGCCCTTTATCATACATAGGCATCTGCAAGTCGAGGACTTTCTGTTTTATAATTGGCGACAAAAAACTGTCATTATTAACGCATAAGTCCATAGTCCATTAACGCATAGTCCACTCATATACTCGACACGCAGTTTGTGGGCTATGTAGAAAATGTTGCATCCTCTAGAAGTGTGATGGAAGCATAATTTATTAATGACACGCAAAAGTGCAAGCCTGGTACTAGAAATCTTCCCAGATCTACTGCTACTGCGAACAACCGTTACTAGACATGCCTCATACTCCATTAGCACCACTTTTACGGAAGTGACGAATAAAAATGGGCATCTCGTTCAGATTTTGGTTTTTTTCGCCATCTCTGGCCAAGATGATGGGATTCGAGCCCTATACCAACGTTGTGGTTCAGGAAACTGGTGAACATCCTGTAGATCCTTACATAGGCTTCCCTCACGAAATGTTCATTGATTGCAATCTGATAATGCCAAAGTTCGTGGGCAACACATTTGTGCAAGTCATGAGAGAGTCTCTGTAGAATATGAAAAACTTACAACACATACATAAGTTGCTCTTTCCTCTTAACTGGGCACATTTGATGCGACAGGATTTTAAAATTGTAAACATAGATTTAAGGAACTGCGATTTGTCACTTGTAGACCGGTCTTCCTCTATTATGTCTGTTTTGGACGAAACAGACATAATAGAACTGCATACTCTCACCCGATATTACCTAAATCAGGCTGGGGAAGAATTAGACATCAAACATTTTTTTTTTGTACAGGGACAAACTTTATCAAAAATTGTAGCGGTTTGTCCTCTGCTCTTGATAGCCTTTACAAAACCGTGTTTCCACTTTTCAAGATTCGACAAAGAGGCATTGTAAATGGGCGCCAGTGTGCTTGCTGATGTGCTGTGTTCGCAATTTCACCAAAGGTGGCACTAAAGACTAGACTAAAGGAGGCGGAGTATAATCCCAAGAGAAAAACAATCGTAAATATAGATTCTATAACAGGTTTAAAACACAAGCATCTATTAAAAACCTCAAAAGGAAAGCAATGCAAACAGTCCAAGACCAAACGCAGAAGACATAGGGTGCAGGACATGTTTTTATAATGGTTAACAAAGATTCCGAGGAAGCAGTGGTGCACATGAGTTCTGAACCTTTAAAGACTTTCCCGTTCAAATGAATGTTAAAGAGTATCGTCATATTTCTCTAAACCCACCAAATACCCTTATGAAAAATGCTCCCACCGCCTTTCATTACTCTAGCAATGCCGTCAATTACCTTGATATGCTTTACATAGTACTAGAGTTGTACATTCGGACAGTCGATCACGAGAGAAATGCCTTGAAAGACGACAATCAGGTTACCAATGTCAAATATTCTCTAAACTCGTTGTTTTAACAGATAGAAGTATCACTCAACAATGTCATCATTTTCATGTCCCAACCAGATTACCCCTATAGCACGTCTTTGAAACGTTGCTAAATTATTGGAAATGTTCCATGAACACCAGATAGTGTACTAATGGAAGCAATATTGTATAGCTGATGGGAAATCTTTTTAATGTACTCTTTAGTCAGGAAATTCTGCTTTTGAACAACATGAATACCACCATTGAACTTTCCCTTTCTTCACCCAATTTTCGTCTCTTATCAGAGAAAAAGAATTTTAAAGGCTACACGGAAATTCTATCTGCTAAGCTGGTTTTGAAAGGGATGATGATGATGATGATGATGATGATGATGATTGTTGTTGTTGTTTAAAGGGCGCAAAACAGCTAAGGTCATTAGCGTCAAGTTTTTGAAAGTCGTGAGACTTTTCCCCACCCCTCAGCTTGCACATAGGCAGTGTTAACAAAGAGTAATACCAAGTATTTTCTCAAGATGTCGAATTTGACATCATGAGAACTCCAAAGGGAGTTAACACCATGATTTTCAATAATGCTTCCATGGGGAATATTCCCAGGAGGGTTATTGTGGCCATGGTCACCGACCATGCATATATAATGGCACCATTAGGAAAAAATCCATACAATTTGCAACATTTTAAAATGAATTCTTCCTTTCAGATGCATGAAAACGGACAGCCTTTTCCCTTACAACCACTACAGTCTGATTTTGACGCCAGTCATTTTCTCCAGTTTTTTCAATCTCTTCAAGATGTAAACAGGATTCATTCAGGGAGGAAGGACACTCCTTTCCCAGAGAACAATATTCGCATGGCTACAACATTGAGATGTTATGATATAACTGCCGATATGAGTTCCAACGAGTCATATTTCGGATCAATGCTGCGACGGTGTGTCTATAAGTACAGATTTAAAGAATAAACTCCAGAACTTATTAATCTGTTAATCTGTTGGTATTGACAGAGTAGATATCGGTGCCAATAGAATATCTTTGGTATCATTAACACTGCAAATACGCCGTTTTGGGTCTGTGTCTCTCTATGCGATTAATAAGTGTTATTGTTGAAATTGCTCAGTAATTTCAGTAGTAGGGATTAAAGCTATTGTCATCCAAGGTGCCCGCAAACCTAGCGTGGCACCTTGTATTTAGGCTTTAACCTACCCTGGCGGTTGTAGTTACCCAAGGAACGGACGAGATCACTTTCGTGGCGTGGTAAAGTGCGATAAACTTTCTTGGACCGGCACCTAATTTCATCCTCTATATATGGAAGGGAGGAGGTTTCGTGCAGTAGTCTGGTCGGGAAGCTTCTGTATATAGAATAAATGGCCCGAAGTCCTTTATTCTGTGCCCTTTGAATGAGTGACAGCCAACTATCGGCTGCCATACCCCAGATCTCGCAAGCGTATAACATGAGGGGGATGATCAGAGCTTCGAAGAGGTTAATTTTCTTATGGACGGGCATCGCCTTGGAAACGAACACAGGGCTCAGTTGAGCAATAGCTTCCTGGGCCCTGTGGGCAATTCCGGCGATGTGCTTCCCGAAAATTAACCTCTTATCAAGCTGAACTCCCAAGTAAGTAAGGGAATCCTTCCACTGTATCCTTTGTCTGTTGAAGGTGAGTGTTGGGCACTTTGCGGGAATGCGCCGTTTAGTAAATATGATTGATTAGCTTTTTGTCGGATTAATTGACATTCTCCAAAGCCTGCTCCACCTTTCGATTGGGTGTAATAATCTTTGTATGGGCTTTAAGGCTCTGCCTATGGGTCTGTCTGTTTTGTATACCAAGACGTCGCCTAGATACTGTGCTAAGTTGACGTCCGGTGTGTGGGGGAAGTCTGCCATGTAAACATTGAATAAGATTGGTGAGAGGACAGAGCCTTCTGGAACTCCGCCGCGTATCTGTCTAAGTGTGAAACTGTTTCCCGCCACCATTACAGTGAAAGTTCGGTGTTTGGTGTATGTGTGTAGTAGCTGTATGTATCGGAGTGGAAGCCCAAGGGAGATTAGTTTGTGTAAGAGCCCGGCGTGCCAGGTGGTAGAGAAGGCCTTTTCCACCTGCAAAGAAACCGTGGGGGTGAAAGCCTTGTTCTGAAAACCCAGGGCTGCAGCCTCCACCACCCTCAGTAGCTTTGGATAGTAGAATGCCCAGGACGAAAGCCAAATTGATGTGGAGGTATGGCTTGAATGTTACCCAGTAGGGGTGACAAGCGGACCAGTAAAAGTCTTTCGAAGACTTTCGATAGGGTTGAAAGGAGGCTTATGGAGCGGTAACTGGATGGGTGGGCCGGGTCTTTGCCCGGCTTCAAGATGCATATCACTCGGGCCTCTTTCCAATCTCGTGGGAAGTGGTTCAAGCTGATGCACATATTGAAAACCTTGGTAACAAAGAGCACAGCTTTGAAGGGAAGGTTGCGGAGCATGAGGGGAGTCAGCCCGTCAGGCCCGGCAGCCTTTTTGGATGGAGGCGCAGAAGTGCGCCCTGGACTTCTGTGGGATGGAAGATGGGAATGTTATCGCCCGTGTCGTCTGGCGGTCGTCGAAAGTAACGATGAACGTCTCGACGAACTTGGCTTGAAAAGCTGTCGTCCTGGGGGTCTTCTCTAGGCCTGAAAACTGTTCCAAGTAATCAGAAAGAGCATTTGCTTTGACTTGGGGTTCATAGGCCAGACCTCTGGTGCCACGGATAGGATGGGAAGTGTGAACTGGTTGTCAACGGAGGTTTTTTTTGGCAATCCTTCACACGTCGCCATCAGCAAGGTTCTGTGTAGCCATGGTGTCCTCTCAGGCGAGTTTTTACGCTCGCGTAGGCGGGCACGGACCTCGACGCGCAAGCGCCTCCAGAGCCTTCGATGATGTGGCGTGCGGTGACGCTGGAAAAGTCTGCGGGCTGCCCATGATCGGTGAATGAGGAGTTCGAGGTTTAGCGGGAGGACATCTAGGTGTGGGGGAGGGGCGGTATGGATCGCGAGGCTGTAAGCCACTTGTGTTACCGTATGGGAGAAGGATGAGACTGCAGTTTCTAGGGAGGGGATGTCGGTGATTTTAGATCCGCGGCATCGTGGCTGGCAACCCTTGTGTTGATCTCTGTCAACACGGGGTTATGGTCGGAATGTAATGCGTTAATCGATGTGAGGGTGAGATGGTGTGGGAAATGTTTGATGATCGCAAAGTCGATGACAGATGGTTGTGCTCTACTAAGCGGATGGTGAGTGGGTTGCCAGGGAACCTGTACTCGTAGTTGTGGGTCCTGATCTATCAAGCGAGTGATTGCGTTGCCTCTGGTGTCTGCTCGTTGAGTGCAATGCCAACGCGAATGTTTGACATTGAAATCACCGGCCAGAATAACACTAGGATGTAGGGCGAGAATGGATTGGTAGTCGGCTTCCACGATTGCTCTGGAAGGAGAGTGGTATGCAGATGTTCGCAGAACCTCTGTGCCATCAAGTTCTACGAATGCAGCCGTGGCCTCCAAGGTTTGAAGTGGGGGGGGATCTGGAATGGTCGATGGGCCACGTCCTTCCTGATCAGTATGGCTGTGCCTCCTCCTGGGGCACCACGATCCTTTCTCAGGCAGTTGTAGCCCTGGAGACGGAAGTGGTTGTACTGATGGAGATGCATCTCGCTGACTAGTATGGTGTCTAGTGCGTACCGGGATGCAAAGTGTTGGAGTTCGTCCACACGATTCATCAGGCCGTTCGCATTCCAAAACGCGAATCGGAACGAGGTACGAGACCTAATTCCGCTCCCCATTTTGGGCTGCTGGGCTTCCGTTGAATAATAGGGCGACGGCCTCAAAGGCTATCAACACTTTGCTGGAGGGGTCGGGAGCGTTTAAGAGGCGAGTGCAAAGCTCCTGCAGCCGCTGGCCATAAGTCTGCCAAATGCTTGATAGCCAGTGCAGCAGCTCATGGGCATTGCCACTCTGTTGGATAGGGTTAGTTGCTTTTGGGTTGCGTGAGGTAGGCCCAGAGGTCGTCGGTCTCTTCCGGGTAACTCCCACCGGGGGGGGGGAGACAGCAGGAGTATTCTCCTTCCCAGCCGGTGCCGCCCGCCGAGAAGTCCTCCGCCTCTGTGATTTTGGGGAGGAGTCTGGTGCTGGTTAGTTGGTTCTGGTTGTGGTTTGAGTAGGTGCCTGTTGTGTTTTACCTCGGTGTGAGGTTGCCTATTAGTGGGCTGTTTTTGCGCCGTTACTGCGTAGGATGTCTGCGGTGTGGTAGTTGTAAAGCGGGATGTTGCCTGTGCTGTTGTTGGTTTGGCTGCGGTAGATGTTCCGGCGATGTTGGTAGTTGGAGCGGAAGGAGTGTCTCTGCCAGGGGCAGTACCATTTTGGTGTTCCCTTCTGGAGGATGTTATCATCCTTAGCCTCACTGGGCATCGGCCGTAGCAGGCAACATGCTCCCCTTTGCAGTTGGCGCATTTAGGAGTCTCCGTGGAAGATCTCGGGCAGACCTCACGGGGGTGAGGGCCACCGCACCTGAGGCAGCGAGGGTTCCTCTCGCAGAAATGACTAGCGTGGTTGAATCCCAGGCAGCGGTGGCATTGAGCGGGGCCGCCAGGGCGTCGGGAGATCTCAATTTTTATTCTAAGGTAGCAGAGCGCTTGGATCTTGCCTACCTTGAGTTGCGGGTCATCTGCTCGCTCCACTATGATTAAAAACAGGGGGGTGGGAATTCGTTCCTCTGGAGCGGCTTTTGACAAGTGCTTCACAACTTTGGGTATTACGCCCTGACGTCGGAGATCTGCATCGATATCTTCCACTGGAGTGTCCAAGGGAAGTCCTCTGATGATGCGCCTCACATCCTTAGCTTCGTCCAAGGCAAAGGAGAAGTGTTTTGGATCCCCCTCTTTTTGAGAGAGGTCAGCAAGCGCTGATGGTCCTCCGCACATCGCGCTTGAAACCTGTATGTATTTCCTTTCCTCATTACTTTGCATTCTCCCATAAGCGTGGGCATGACTTCCTTAAGGAAGCCCATCACCCCCTGGAAAGAATCCACAATAATTGGAGGAATATGCCTCCTAGTGTTTCCGTTCGGGTTTTGACCCGTTGCGGACGTTGGTTTAGTTGGCTGTCCAGATGTGCTAGAGCCTGCATTCAATGGCTGAGGGCGAGAGCGTCGCTTCCTCTTGCCAGTTACTACACGAAATTCAGCTTCATCAGCGTCTGATGCTAGACCCGATGAGCTCTCTTCCTCCTCCATATAGGAGGAGTGGACAGAGAAAACAGATGTTTTCTCTGAATGAACAGAAAAATCGGTGAGTGAAGCGTCACCGTCGGTAGTGGAGTCTAAGTCCACTTGGCTTTTGCCTAGACGTATTGGAGAACTTTCGCGTGGAAGGATCTCCCCCATATCCTTAGTAGCACTTCTCGAAGAGGTCTTACCACCAGCTTTTCGTGGTCTGGTACACCTTTTCTTTCTTAAGAGGCCAGGGGCTGGTCTTAGCTCCTTCTTTGCTGAAGTAGATGGGATTTGGCTTGTTTGGGCCTTAGAATCACTCATTTTGTGTAAGTGGTAGCTCTGGGAAATGTTTTAAGTGCAAAAAGCGCGTTGGTAGGAACTGTGAGAGCGAGCGAGCGAGCAAATATGGCAGGCTGGGTTAGTGCTCAGCCTGTGTGTGGTTGCTGCGTACCTACCCTGTGTGGGTTTAACAGTTTGACCAGCTTGGGCTGTATACCCTGGCGCTTGAGGTCGTCAGCGATATCTTCCACTGGAGTGTCCTCTGACAGCCCTCTGATGATGCGACGAATGTCGCGAGCTTTATTGACGGCAAATGAAAAGTGTGTTCCTCGCCGCTTGAGGTTAGTCAACAGGCGCTGGTTGTCCTCGACACACATCGCCTGGAATCTGTAGGTATTTTCCTTTCTGATAATTCTGCACTCAGCTATCAGGGACGGAATTACTTCCTTCAGGAAGCCCGTAACCCCCTGAAAGGGTCCACAATTATCGGAGGGATATGACGTCTAGAGGTTGAAAGAGTACTATTACTATTACCACTAACAATTGCTGGTTGAGTTGGCTTTCCAGCTGTGCCGGAGCCTTCAGCCTCAAAATGAGGTCGGGTTCGCCGCTTTCTTTTGCCGGCTGCCACCTGAAATTCAACGTCGTCCGTCTCAGAAGCCAGGGCGGACGAGCTATCATTTTCCTCCATATAGGAGGAGTGAACAGAGAAGATAGAGGTCTTCTCTGAATCTGAGGAGAAATCTGTGAGGGATTCCTCACAGGAGTTGCCAGAATTGGTTTCTGGTTTTTTGCCTATGCGCAATGGAGATCTTTCGCGTGAGGGACTGTCGTCCTTGCACGCAGCAGCTTGGGGGGCAATCTCACCATCTACTTTCCGTGGTCGGCGAGATTTACGTTTTTTGGTAGGGCCTGACTGGGGTCTAATTACCTTCTTAGTAGAAGTAGAGGCCTTAACGGAGCTCTGGGTGCCAGAAACACCCGCTACAGCAGTGCTTTCTGTTGCACTGGGATTCATGGTAGATTTAAATATGTCGAAAAAACACAGAATAGATACTGTACACTACACAGCTAGTGTGTAGTGCACTACACTCCTCGCACAGTAAGCACTAACCTTGTTGTGTGTTGCTGTGAAGACCAGAAGAGAGAAAATTGAAGAAAAATCGGTGGTGAAGAACCACAAATTCGCTGTTTCTTGCGAGAGCTACGCCGTGGCGGACGCGAACGAGCGCGCCCACCTGTTGCTGACGAGGATTCTACGCAGTAGGAATTGTAAATTCAGCCAATGGGCACACGCAAAAAGAGACACACCCTGAAGGTGAGCTCAACGATGGTATAGCACACGAGCTTAGGTTGGAACCCAACCTCCGAAGTGGCGCCAAAAACAATAAGCTCAGTTGGTTACTAACCTTTGTTGTGGCACCAACTGTAATCACAGTAAACCAACTACTATCCATGCACTGCCAGCTGCTGCACAGGTCGCACCAATCACAACCATAATCGACAAGAACAGGGAAGCAGCACTCACCAATCTACAATCATGCAAGCAGTGACAGAAATTACTGGACTCATCAATACATTACAGAGCACCATTTTGCAACACACTGGCTTATTTGATCAGCAACGTGCAGCACAGTGCGCCACTACCAGTAGACTGGATCAACTGGAAGAGGCCTTCACCACTCTCCAGGCTACGAACACACATACCTCAGACAACATTAAGAGACGTATTCAAGACATAAAATCAACATCAGAAACTGCAGTCAGAAGTTTACAGGACACCCAGAACGACCACTTCAACGCTATAACTTCAGTTCTGAACTCCATGAGAGCTGATATTGCAGAAAACTCAAAATATGCAAAATTACCTGCAGACAACGAGGACGGTCCTCCTAATGACGAGGAACAGGCTACAAACTGTTCGTCACCACCTCAAAGCCAGACAAGCAGATTTACACACATGTATGGTAAAACCTACATGGGCAACCCAGCTAGTTTGAATTTGCACACCAACTACGAACAAACAGCAGGCGTAACCCGCTGTAACGAAACTCACCATACAAGCAGGTTTACGTCAGGGCTCTGCCATGGCGCTAATCCTGAACCACCTCGACCTTTATAGGCGCCCTTGAGCCTATTTAGGTGTTTTAGTAATGCTTATGAAACTCCTGGGTGCTACGGCGGTACCAGGCCTATTATCCCCATTTTTCCTATTTCATAAATAAAGAGAGTCATCTCAGAATTACTTAGTATGTAAAAAAAAAAAAAAAAAAAAAAAAAAACAACTGGCGATTCTGTCGTCCCTGAACCTTCTCCCAGAAAACTCAGACCGCGCCACTGAAGATGTCCTTCGCAGGTGGGGACGAAACGTTGACTCCTTAGCTCCAACAGAGCACGGCTTCCAAGCCCGGAAGAAACTTCTAGTTACAAGTTTGCTTTAATAGCTTGTGCTTACTTCACAGTTTGCAGATCCATCTGCGTAATACGAATATGTAGTAATATTTTGTTTTTGGGATAAAGCGCCCTAATGGTCGCTACAGCTGCATTATATAAATTCGATGTCAAGTGACTGAGATTTTGGTGCAACTACTCAAGTAAAGAGAGCTCCCCATTTGGTAATTGATGGAGTAATTTATTAAACAGTCTCAAGGGTACAGAGTAAATGGGGGTTATATTGCACTTGTTCGGCGACTTTCCGAGTTCTTACATGTGTGCTTACTTTGATCCCAAAGTTTAAAAAGATATTTAGTTTTTCTATATTCTAGGAATTCTAGTAGTTTGTAACTTAGTAGCCAATATGGGTGTGGATTAGGGAGCTCCGGTGACGTCCTGAGCGTATAGTCCTGCCAGTTTTGCAAATTTTGTCTTATTCACAACATTGATTACTTCATTTTGCACTCCATCGCGGTAAGCACATACTTTCTATAGGCGTGTCTTGATAGTTCGACCAGTTGTTCTGTAATATGTTTTAATATTTTATTACGCATTTTCCCCTTCGATGCTAACTCTTCAACATACTTTATAAATATGAAATTATTTTTCTCAAGTGTAAATCCTAGGTATATAGGAAAGTCTTCTTGATTGAGAGCAACTCCATAGTACCTTAGGTGTATTTCTAATGGCCATATTGATAGTGGAACACGGTCTTTTCCTCACTAGCTATCGAAGTTTTTATTTGCCCAACAAGAAATCTCCAAAGAGCGACATGTAAAGTTTTTTGTAGCTGGATTATAGTTCCACTAGTTATTCATATTATTACATCGTCAGCAGCATCTTATTGTAGAACCTCGAGCCCATTCTTTTGCTGTCTAAAGGATGAGCACCTGTCTCTGAATAGGATACGCACTTATCTTTGGGACAGGTAACTTTTGATACAGGGAAATTACTTTCTCAAAATACGGGCATTTTTTGTATATTGCTTATAGGTGGAAGTTTCCACACTCTGTCAAAGGTAGCTGTGAAGTCCACTAATACAGCTGGGGTAAACATTTTGCATTGAAAATCATTCTTCGTCGTTTGCACAAATTTTAAATTTGTTACATTGTTTCCCTATATTTTCTGAAAGCCAGCTGGTTGATCCGATATAATATTGTTTTCTTCCATGTGCTTGGATATTCAGTTAATGAGCATTTTTTCTACTATCTTGCAACACGCACTTATTAGAGAGACAGGTCTTAACTCATCACTTCTACTTTCCTCTCAATATTGGGCCCATTTTTTTTTTTAATCTGGTTAAACATTTTCAAGAGAGTCTTCTTTGCCGTCTTTCCAATTGCAACAGGAACTTAGAGGAGATTTTATCTCTGCCACGACTTTCTGTTTTCATGGAAATTAGTACTGCGTTTAGTTCAGATAACTTGGTTTCTGTTCATAAAGTTGTAGGTATGTTCATCCTCGCGCCATGGGGAAGTGTATTTTGGAGACTTGTTTTCTAAATGGTCTGAGAACAAGAAGATAGGTGCTCAAAAAATAGAATTTGCAAAAATGCCATCAAAGTCTTTAGGATCCATCATGATTTTATTGTTGCAATTTTACTAAGTTTTGCCTTAAGTTTTTGTCTTAAGAATGACAAAAATATATGGGTCTTTATCTCATCTTTTCAAGGATTTATTTAGAAAATTTATGTAGGCAACTCCTTTGAAAATTGTAATCTCTCTTTGTAGTGAAAGTTGGGGTTGTCTTAGATTAATTCTGCATACATTCTTATTTATTTTTCTTTCAATTCTTATTCCATTTTTTTAAAGGGCGATAAGAGCAAATATTGAGAAGACCCTATGATTTTTAATTTGTTCTCATGGAAAACATGCAGACGCACATTTAAGTAATGCAGCAGTAATGATTTCTCTGAGTGATCAGGACAATCCATAACTAAATAATAGGAAATGGGCATAATAAGTCCTATTTCCAAATAGTTTCTAATTTACCTCTGGAAGTTCTATCTTGTCCTTTGTGGAGGTGGTGAATGGCTCTGGCACATTGCTTGAATATATAAAAATAATAATTTTTATCATATTTAAATAACCAGTGCCCTATTCATAAACTATCTAGTCCAATTAAAATGGTATAGCGTTTATAAATAAAGGTAAACAAACCATATGAAGAGTTAAAAAAACACCCAATTCAATACTCTACCTCTCAATACTGAAAAAAAAAATTAAATCTAATTAGTGATATAAGGGTTCTATGACTGATCCTCCAATGGCCTCATCAAGGTAAATGCATGTCCAGATATATCTAATAGCAATGGGCTATTACAAGATCTGGTATTGTAGTTTGTCCATTGTATGAAAGAAAAGTGTAGTCATTACTAAGCACCAACAGGGTTCCCATCAATGAAATCTTCGACAACTTTACCAAGCTGTAGCCCCATTTAGGCGATAATCACTTACTACGTTTGTTTTTGGGTGGATTTCATTTTCCATAAAGTCTAAATATGGTAAATTTCCTGATGCTGTAATAATTCTATCTTTCCATATTATTTCAATTTTCATTGTTTTGATTTAGTCATTTTCATCTATCTCATGAAAGACTGAGCATGAAAACTTTAATTTGCTTCTTACTACAAATCCAGAGGCAATATTTCTTGCCATTTTCAATAAAAAGTATTTTGTTATAAATTTTTAGTGCATGCACCTACTTTGACAATTATAAATACCTTAAAATGAACATTTTTTAATTTTAAAATTTTTGTACAATTAGACTATTGTATTGCAGAATATATCATCCTCCAGGCCTGAGAGATAACAGCCACAGCTTGTAATTTTCCTCATATTTCAAATCTCTGCTGATTTGCCTAGTAGGCTAAAAGTTGATCATTTGGTTCAAAACAGGAGGCACCACATACATGGAAACAACATCCCTCCCCTTTTTTGAATAGTGGTATTGTAAAAATTTTGTTTAAGATATTTTTATTATTTTGTGAAACATTATACAGAATTTCACCTAGTTAAACATGAATTTAATTATATTCACTAATTATATTGAGGTACAATGTATGAATAAGTGTTTAAACTCATAATTTGCATGAGGTTAATCAGTGTGTTTTCTGTATTTTAACAGGCTGTTACTTATAGCATTAGTTATTTTTAGCAACAGAATTAATAATTGTGTAATAACTTCAGATTTGTTAATATTGCAGATATTTCGTCAGTCTGGTTTTACAGTTCCAGTTACATCAGGCTCTTTGTGAAGCAGCAGGACATTTTGGGCCCTTGCACACATGTGATATATATAGATCACATGAATCTGGTAGACTCTTAGGGTAAGTTCATACTAATTGCACAACATATAATAATTATAATGCATACTTTTGGAGCTAATTGGAACATGCTGAGAAAAACTTGATAAAACTTTCTAATGCAAGCTTACATATTTTTAGAACAAGTGAAAATTTCTCAGAAATAAAGATTCCATTTTAGAAAACATATTGGAAGAAAGCTGAAAAATAAAAAGAGTTTGCATTTCTATTATGTAATTCATAATAAATATGATTACATTTTGAAAAGTATATTTTATGTATTAATAAAAACACTTGGTTAATGATAGTAAAATATATTTTTCAAGACACTTTGACACCAAATTATGTATCTGTTCCATTGAAGTGATTAATCTCTTTTTATATAAATATATTGCTATAAATGCTGTACATTTCTAAACATTTAACATTAATAGATAAGAGATTGTTTTTATCCTATCAAAATAAAAAAAGAAAAATATAAAAGCATTAAATTGTGATTACCTAGATTAAATACTTTATCTGAGTCCTTTAGTTTGTATTACCTATTATTTTTAAGTGATCAACTCCTTTGTCTAGTAGTTAGCATTTAGACTGCTGGATGGGAGGCTCCCATTTAATTCCTGGTACCTACTTAGGAATTTTTCTAAGTTAGTGGGATCTGGAACAGAATCCATTCAATCTTGCTAAGGCAATTGGGAAGCTGGCTGATAAAGAAGTGGCATTCTTCAATCACAAAAGCTGCATGATAGGCAACTGTGGGTTGCTGGTATACTAATCATATGCCCCCCCCCCCCAATACAGCCCTATATGAATGAAGTTGCAAGAAGGAGGTCACCATGGGCTGTATCGCTAAATGTAGTGGCTGCTATTCAGGTGAAGAGAGTGAAGTACCACTTCACCAACATTTTCCTAAAAAAATTATTTAATTTTCCTTCAGTAATGAAAGCATTTATAGGGAGAACAAGCCAGCATGGCTGCATGTACTAGTTGTTAGTACTACTTGCAATCATATATGGCAGCACTAATGCTGCAAAGTTATACAGTAAAACAGTCGGACACACTGCCATGAGATGAATCATGGATGAGCCCTTGCAACCAAGTTGTTACTCGTCTGTTGCCATAGAAACATGTCATTGCTGCCATCTTTAAGGACTGTTTGAATAGCCACATAACTGAGGTGAGGAGCTTGCTCTGTATGTATCATCCAGTGCTGTTTAAGCTGGTGGAAGTTGGCAGTGTATCTGGCACATTTTTTATTTAGAATTCAAGCCTGCATTTGTTTTTCCAGCAAATAAAGTTACACATGTTGAAATTGTTATTGATGAATGGTGGTGGTTTGGTGTGCATTATGTTTCCAGTGAAAGACACAATATTAATTTTATTAGAAACTCCCTTAAATAGGTGGATTGACAAAGACAAAAGAGATTTATTAAATTGTGGATACACAAAGGACTTGATAGAACTGTGCACTAAAAAAGAAATAAAGAAAACTGGCAAGTCCTTCATTTTGAGGAATCTTGGTTCAAACAATTTACATGGTTATGCAGCAGTTCTATTCTTCAAAAATTGTTCTGTTGGCCCTGCTTACTTTTTAGTAATAAAGTGGTGTCTGGAATAGGCAAGGTTTCTGTGATTTCCAAAACATTACACGTAGGTTGAATTAACACAAAGATAGTGAGGAGCATTTGAAGTGTCAGTTACAATTAAGAATATTTGAAAAAAACAGAAATGCAATATTGGATGCTTTAAAGGAAAATGCAAGACTATATGCACTCAGATATAATGAGAAACAGGCATATTCTGAGACTTATTACTAGGGTTGTTCTATATCTAAGTTTACAGGAACTTCCTTTTAGGGGGCACGATAAGAGTGAGACTTCTTTAAACTGCAGGAACTTTAAGGAATTATTGAAGATATTGAGATCTGAAATACCCTTGGATCTTCAAAACCACTATCAGAAAATAAAAAAAATGTGTTTAGTGGAAACTCAAAAACTGAAATAACAGACATAATATCAGAATGCATCAGTGATCACATTAAAAAGATACTTCATAATGCTACATATTTTTCCATCCAAGTTGATGACACATCACTGTCAACACAATGTTCTATTACTGTTAGATTTGTCAATAATGAATGTATGCCGTTGCAAAGATTTTACGGATTTTATGATGAGAGTGAAAATAGATCAATACAAATTTTTTTCAAATTATTGGATGGTATCTTGAAAGAATATTCTTATGAAAGTAAGTTGGTTGCATAGTGTTTTGATGATGTAGCTATAATGTTAAGGAATGTAAATGCTTGCAAGTTAAAGATAAGGTACTCAAGCTGTATTTGTTCATTGTATGGCTTATTGCCTCAGTTTGTTACAACAGCGTTGTAAGAAAATTTCCAAATGTAGGATATTTTTTTTGAGTGCGAGTGGAATCACCTTTGGCAAAAAGAACACATGCCCTTGTATCTAATGCCGTCAACAAAATTCCAACTGTTATGGAAACTCATTGGTCATCAAACTCAAGGCTTCTACGAGTTATTGTAGAAGAGTGGGACAGTTTGAAGCAAATATTTCAGGAAATTATGAAGGATGAAACAAGCGATCAAAATACAATTAACTTGTCTAAAAATTTCTGAAAGATTTCAATGATTTAGAATTTTCATTTCTAGCATTGGCATTCAAAGATATTTTTGATTTGACAGAGGTTCTGTTTGATATATTATAGAAAAATCTTTGGACATTAATAATTGTGTAGCCACGGTTAAAGACAAGCTTGTTATACTAACAAATAAAAGGAATGCAGACAATTTTGGTGAGCTTTTTGAAAGAAGTAGGCATTTAACCAACATAAACATCAAAACGGGATATAGTGACTTGACGTTAGAAGATGTGTGCTGAGAATATCTCGTCTTGTATTTTGAAATAATTGACATTATTATGATGGAGATCCAAGTGTGATTTAATGACTGTGATAAATTATAATACTTAAAACTTGTTGATTCCACCAAGTTTGAGCTATTTACTATAGAGTTTCCCAATTACAGTCTTACAGAACTTGAAACAGAGTTTGGCAATATTCCACATTTAAGAAATGAATTGTCACTATTTTATGCTGATGAATCCTACAGGACAAAAAGTTGGGACAAATTCTACAAGAAATTCAGGAAAACATAGGCATTTTTGAAGAGACATACAAGCCTTTTTCTTTCATACTGACAATACCATTTACAAGTACATTTGTACAATGCAGTTTTTCCTGTTTGAAAAGACTCACAACCTTTAAAAAAAATACAATGTCACAGTGCAGAATTACATCATTGGCAGTCATCTCCATATATCATGAATTATTATTGAACCTGATTGAAAATCAACTTTTCTATGAGGACATAATAGACAAGTTTGCAAACCTCAAGGAGCGAAGAATTGACCTACAAAAATGAAAAATTGGTGAGTTTGATTTTTTATTCTGCATACTGAGCATGCTTTTTATATTTACATTTGGTTATCTCTTATGCTTATTAGGTTTTTCATATATACATGAAAAATGAATGTGCCATTATGTAAATGTAAATAATATGACTGGTTAATTGAAATTCCTGGAATGGGGCTTCACCTTCTTTTTCATCAACAAGCGCCACTAGCCAAATGAAAAGAGAAGAAGAAGAATTATTTTAAGTTCCCATTGCTAATTATATTTTTGAAATTTATTTCCTTTTTAGCCACATCTCACTGGCACAATATACCTTTTATTTATAATGATATCTACAAATATGTTACTAAGAACTATGCACATAATTTTTAATATAAAATTAAGTCCTTGAATAATGCTATGAGTGAATTATCCGATTATTCTTATATAATAGAACTATATATGATTTTATAATATACCTGAGTATTGTTCTGAGTATTTATTTATTTACTCTAATGGCAGGAACTTGATATGCAACCATTTTCCAATGTGTCCACAAACATTTGTTCAATCTTCCCAGTATCAGTTTCTTGTATACAGAACAGTGCTGAAGATGATGTGTATACATAATTTCTTTTTCATTGCAGAAGACACAGTATTTGTACCTTTCCAAAACAGTATAGACGTTTATCAAATGTTGTGTTTTGTTCTCCTTAAGCCCTCAGGTGTATTCAATATTAGGTTTCTTCATATTCTTGATATTCTGGCTTCTGAAATTTTTTTCCTTTGAATTTTTATTAAGGGCTTGGCAGACTGATATAAAGTTTAGGAACAGCATTGGAATTTTAAAGTGAGCTTGTTCATTTCCATGGATTTGATCTGTCCTATAATCTACTGCAATATTATTCATTGATTTACTGCAGCATTTCAGTAAATTTATAGTTCTATGGCAACTGTGAATCTCATCTAATGTGGGAAGATTTGTTGATCCTATGTTTTGAATTGCAGCTCTGGCGACAGCCAAAATGATTGCATTCTTGAATTTCTTAAGATGCAAAGTTCATGGCTTTAATACTGCTTCCATCATCTTATTATGTCCAGTAAGGATGCAGTACAAATAATTTGACAATAAACATCAGCCAATATTACCATCCAACTCCAGTTAAGATCCATCAGTATAAATATGAAGCCCGTTATTTTCCAAATATAATTAATAGTCTTAGTCTACCATTCTTTTGTTGCTTCTTTGGTTAGTTCAACATTGAAATTGATCATTTTGTTATCCATGGGGTTTTAGGCTGCAGCAGTGGTAGGGGTAGAACATTTCATTGAATACTGATAACTTAATGCTATGGCTATTTGAATAAATCAGTTGTGTTTTAACTGTTGTAAAGGCTCCAGGACCTCTCTTTATGATTTTCCACATGAATTTGATTCTTGCAAGGAGGAACATCACTTTATATGGGTAGTTTTAGTTGCACCATTTATTAGTCTAAGGCTGTGGTTCTAACCTTTCTATGTTCCGGACCCACTTTGAAGGGTGGGACCCACAAATTAAACTAATAACTGCAATAAAAAGAGAAGTAAATATTTGAAATCATAGTTTGTTTTCAGTTATATGATTGGCTTTAATGTAAAAGTTCAAATTAGCATCTCTAGAAGTAAATATGTTTTTCAACAATTACATTACTCTAACCAAGCACCTACTGAAGTTTTATTAAACATTAACATTTCTGTGTGACCCTTGATCCATTGGAAGTCTTCAAGACCCAGCAAAAGCCCTCTCAGGTTCCATCAGATTTTAACATCTTGAGTTTATTTAGAGCGATTTCAGTTGCAGTTATAAGAGATTCACACCAAAATAGTATGTTGTGAGGATAACATTTTCTACATATTTAGGATCTTTTATGGGAACAGCCCCATTTCCTCTCTATTAGTCATTTCAAGATAGAGAGATGTTCAGAGGCTTTCAGGATAGACTTCTAGGCATGAATTTTCTAAGTTATTTTATTATCAAAGGACATGCCAAGATAAGTGAAACTAGTTTGAGAAATTGGAGTATTCTTCAGGAATGGTGTGAGTGTAATGGTGATGGATAGTGTGAGTGCCTGGTGGGACAAGGAGAAAAATTGAATTTTTGTTTTTCCCAAGTTTATGGACATGTAGTTTAATTTTCTGCACAACATGTTTTCAATTGCCTTACAGCTTTGAGCAGAGCTTTTTATGTTAGTCCTTTAGCCTTGGCTTTTGAGTTTTCTGTTCAATAAAACAGATTTTCAGGATAGAGGAGATACTTGATGCTGCCTATGTCATTGGGTTTTCTGATTATGGTGTTTATCTAGATATTGAATAGTGTGCAGCTTAACACTGCTGCTTAAGGGTTGACCAGTTTTAAGGAATTTATAATTAGAGGAGTCCCCATTTCTTACTTTACAGGACCTTTTATTACAAGATTGGGACAGTTCAGCATGAGGATTTAATGCCTCCTTTGAGAGTATTAGAATCAGATTTTCTTTGTACACAGAATCTTATACCCTAATGAAATGTATAACATTTGAGAATTTTTCTGCACTCATTGGCAACATTTGACTGAATTTTGCTACATGGTTTGTTGTTGATCTGTTCACTCTGAAACCGGATTGTTCATTTCTTATGGTGCCATTTGTCTCTAAAAACCAATCTCCAAGGTCTTTACCATGCTGGTGAGTGATATATTGGCCTGTAGTCTTTTACAGCGCTTTCAACAGTATCTAAGAGTGAATGCAATTAAGATCATCTGTAAATCCCCCCCCCTCACATACAGAATGTATTTGGTAAGAAAAGATTTGAAACACAAAATTTAAAGTATTCTTCCTTTACTTTAATAATTATTTTCAAACAGTGAAAACAGTGCAGCATAAATTTTTTCCTCTCTTTTAGAATTTATTATTAAAAGCAAATACTAATTGCTGGAGATTTTTGTCATGATTATGTTTTTAAGTCTAAAACATAATGGGAACTTCTGAGATTTCAAATTAAATTTATAAATTTCAGATTGTTTACATTTCTTTAAATCTGGTGATTAGTTCATTTTGCATCATACCCTCTCATAATTCTGAGATTTCTTGGTTCGTTTTTGCTCTGATTTGCATCCAGAGCCTGCTTAACGAGTTTGATATTGGTTTCTTCAGACATGCATAAGTCATTGCGTTTTAATTGCCTTTTTAAGTGATATTAATTCTTCATTCATATGAGTTTCTGACTCATATTTCTTTTTCAGAATAGCATACCCTGCTTGCATATCAGTGGCCACCTTTTCACTATGATCACTCCTATGATTTCACCTGTTTCCTTTCTAAAACTTTCTACATCTTGTCTAACATTGCTAATTTCCTGATTCCATCTTTCTTGGCTTTCCCTCATCTGTGCTTTTATCTCCTCCTGAATTTTCCTACCTTCCTCAAACTTCCCATCCAACTTCTGCTCTAATTTTTTCTGGTTGCTGATAAGTATGTTCTCTAATTTTTTTTCTGTCCAGTACTAAGCCTGTTCTCTAACTCTTTCTGGTTGCTACTAGACATAATCCATAATTCTTCATTCTCCATTTCTTCATGATTTTCATTAAGCTTGTTATCTAATAACTCTGTTTGGACTGTATTAAATGCCCCAAACTAATTTGCTAATTTCTTCCTCATTAACTGACTCACCTATCAAGCGAAACTTTCCTCCATGTCTAAACAACCTTGACTTGTATTAGCATCATGCTCACTGGTTTCTACCCTACCTATCTTATTTACATTTTCAGCTACATTTTCTGCTTCGTTTCTCTCTGCCATTGTGCAAATTTTCTTATTTCTTATAAACACGAATATACACGTTATAAAGGTACGTATTTAATCATACAATTCTGTTCACTCTTGGTCTTTTACTGTATAGTATACAATGCTTTATTTTTTCACTCTACCTTGTGTGAATCTTCCTCGGTCGTCGATGCCAGATGTCCCGCGGTCATTCCTCTTTTTCGACTTATGAAGGAACATCGTCTCGTTTCTCAAAACAGCGCTAGGCCTATCCAAGCAACATCAGGCCTCTCCAAACAGCATTATGCCCCTCCGAACAACGTTAGGCCTCTCCAAGAAGCATTAGCCCTCTCCAAACAGCATTAGGCGCATCCAGCGTTAGGCTTCTCCAAGCAATTTAGTTCTCTCCAAATCAGTATTTGGCCCCTCCAACCAGCATTAGGCCCCTCCAAGCAGCGTCAGGCCTACAAAGCAGCATTAGACCTTTCGTAGCTGCCTGTACTTCATGCAGCGGCGTTGTTGCGTCTCTCCCAGCAGCGTCAAACCTCCACTTGGCGCACCAAATTATGAAGCTGTTTTATAGGCTCCGGCTGAATGCCCCAAGTTGGGCGCCAAATTATAAAGCGGTTTGTGTCAACATCAAGGGACAAATACTGAAGTGGTTTGGTAGATTGATTATGATCGCTTTCGTGTTGTTGTGCATGCTCAATAACAAGAATTTCTCAGGCTGAATTCTGCTATTTTGTTGACTCATACTCAGCAGGACTGGGAGAGGATTTCGCTAGTGAAAATAAGCACGCGATGCGACAGAATATATGTATTTGTATTTTATAATGTTCAAATTCTTTCGCTTCTCTGGTGTTTTGCGTATTGTAAAATTGTTACTTCGAATATTAACTTAGTTGCCGCGTGTGAAATTTACAGATGAATGCCGAGCCTGTGAAATTTCAAACTGCGTAATGAGTACAGGAAAAAGTGGTAATGTGGCACCCGCTTTAGTTTCTGGCCCTTTGAGAAAAATCCTTGTCTGTTATATTTTAAAAACACATTAATAGATATGTAATATATTTTTGCATTGCATACAGTCATTTAAAGCGTGTAAAGTATATGTAACTGTTATCTACGACCAAATGTTCTAGAAATATGGACCCGTAATATATTAAACCGCCACGGGTGGCCAAGGTCATAGGCGCGGACTCATTAGAGGGAGGTCTGGGGTTCAATTCCCACCAGGACCGTCCTCCCTGACTGAGGTTTTTTCTAGATTTTCCTCAGTCCTCATAAATGGCAAATGCCAGGGGGGTACCCTAAACTTAGGCCTGGAATGCTTCCTTCCTTAAGAAAATACTCCTTTCCCAATTTATCCTTTCATTCCATGTGTCATCAGTATCTATTTCCTCACGAAATTAAAGTTAAAAATAAAGAAAAACTGGACAAATATAATGCAATAAACACTTACAAACTAAAGGAACGCTGTGGTACCTTAGAAGTTAAAATGGGCGTTAAACACTTAAAAAAAAATAAATACAATTACTGGACAGAAAAAGGAATAAATAAAATTAAGACTAAACGAATGAGTTAGACTGTATTTCTATAGTTTCATATTATTATTATTATTATTATTATTATTATTATTATTATTATTATTATTGGAGCATCAGAAAAGGTGTGAGTTGTATCGGATCTACGAAAGTGCATAATCACTATTCGGGTTACCAATAGTCATAATATAAATGTTAAGGTATAATTATACAAAATGAATAATAAATGAATAAAATTAATTTAATTACATCTACAAAGCAGAGTGGAGCTGCCTCCAAAATGCAGTTAACCACCGTCCAAATAAACCAACCAACTGTAACAGTGCATCGGTATCTTGATGTGCGCCAACATAGCCGATCTCATAACGACTACTTTGTATTTTAAAGTTCTGACCACCCGAGACATTCTTGTGCGAGTTCTAACCTGTTTCAGCTTGTCTTAGTCTGCCTGCTAATGTAGCAAAAACCGTGTACTCCGCTTATGACTACAGATCTTCCAATTGCCTTCTTTGGCATAGTTTTTATGTAAATTGCACGAAAAGAGATAAAATACGCAAAACTATGTTGCAAACATGTGAAATAGGCTAATAGGCTCAAATATCCATAACAAATTAGGAAACTGGGGAGAAGGGCTGAAATATCTGCAGAATTTATTAGGAATTCCCTGAAAAAACTAGAATTGGCAAATAAAGTCAGAATTTGATGAGAAAAATGAAAAAAAAAAGTAATATTAAGTAAAAACAACAGAATTACTGAAGAAATACGACAAAATGACTAAAATAGGCCAATAAAAGGAGAATTTATTTAAAACAGAAAAAAAAATATGTAGGCAAAGATTGAAATTTTTTACTAAAAAGTGTGAAATAGCCTTAATTAAGCAAAAAGTAGCTCAATAACCGAAGAAACAGGCGGAAAATGCTAAAACAGACAAAGAAAAGCATATTTTTAAAGTAAATTGCAAGAAATGGCTAAAATAGGAAACAAATATTTTGCAAGCATGTGAAAAAGGCTCAAGTAAAATGAGAAACTAGGGAAACGGGGGAAAAGCGCTAATATATTGAAATATGAGCTCAAAATATACATAACTGCTGAGGAAATACTCTATAAATTCTAAAATAGGCGAACATAGCCATCATTTTAACTAAACTGCAAAAATTACTAAGGAAACAGGCGGAAAATTCTGAAAAAAAGCAAAGAAATATATAGGTTTTTAAGTAAATTGCAAAAAAAAGGGGGGGGGGGCAGAATAAGCAAAGCACAGGTTTGGCGTACCGAGGTGCACAGGAGGTAGGATTAGGGTGTATAGAAATTATATATATATATATATATATATATATATATATATATATATATATATTATAGGAAAGGAATTAAGCATTTGCAACTACCATTGAATTTTGAACTAGCGACAAGAAGAGTATAGGACTTGAAAATAAAGAATAAGGCATAAGGCATAATGAATTAGTACGAATGGAGTTATAATCCACTAAAGAGTTGGTCTGGTTTATAGACAGAGAGACATCCAATTTTAATCTTCTGAAAGGAGAGAGAGCGTTGTTTACTGAGCTCTGTACAGTGGACACAGAGTCAATAATCTGGGCAGGAAAAGGAAAGATACATTGGTAGACGCATCATTGTTACAGAACGGTGTATGCGCAACCCTCCCTCTTGCAGTGTGGAGAAAGAGATCTGTAGTACCTTGCGATGTCGCAGCATTCAAAAAAGAATTCATTGTTTTGCTAGTCCGTTAAAGTTATCCATCTCCACCGAAAGGAAAGCATGTTACCTTTATGTTTCTTTTGAACAGACTCCAATTCATATTTTTACTGTATTACATCCGCCAGTTCCTCCGAGTCTGTATCAGATGTGACCAAATGTATTTTCTGTAACACCACATTCAGATTCCAGAGTTGCAGAATGTCTAGGAAAGGGGTCTGTAATAGGTGTACGTGTTCGGAATGGAAGCTGCATGGGCAAGGATAACCTTCTCGTGACCTTCCGAATCGATCATTGCACCATGGTCGACGCTGTGACTCGCGGAGAATGTTTTTAATAAGTCAATAAACTGTATACCATTCTATTTCATATAAATTGCATTTTCCTTACCAACAAGTTACAAAATCAGTACCTATCTGCTAGTAACTTTAGTTCGAGTCCAAGTATTTCAAGCGCAGTGAGCAGAGGGCTATCTTTCGCAAATACAATTTTCAAATTGTTCTACCTAATGGGCTTATTTATATTTCATCACCATATAACAAATGTGTCCTATAAACAACAAACATTACGAAAAATCACTAAGCAATAACCGATTCGAAGCACCAACTCTACAACACATCACTTGCTAGCGGAGATCAAAACACAACTGGCCCTCACGACTGTCAGCGCCAGATTTCACTACCCTATTCATGTTGATGAATGACCTTTCTACACTGTTAGTGAAAACGGCAATGTACAGTGCGCATTCAGTGAGTGTTCTTAGAACAGCTCTTAAGATTAAACACCAGAAGATAAATCTCTAGAAGACAAATCTGATTTATTACGAGATAAACTTAAAAGAGCGAAAGTCTGCAATAACAGTGTTAACATCAAGTCCTAATTTCAGGCACAGTTCCTTGTAGTCATTTTTTTTCACCCAGCTCTTCAGTTTTTGCCAAACTTACACAATATACACTAGGTCAACCACTTTCAGGGCCCTGGCTTTCAACTTTTGCTCCATTTTATTTATTGTACTATTTTTCATTAATTTTCTTATATTTCTCATTATTTGTTTGTTTTTGTCTTCCGTGAACACCATACTTCTAACTTCTGCATTTTCTGGTTTTTTTTTAAATTTTATTTAGTGTTCCATTTTCCGTTCGTGTTCATCGCAAAGGAGGTCGATGTTACTTAAATGTTTCAGAGTTCCAGAAACAAGTTGTGAAGTTCTGAATAACGTTTTTGTTAAAATTGAGACGGCCTTTAATGTTTTGGTTCAAAATAAAAATACCTGCAATGAAATTAAAACTCTCATTTCCAATGAAATCCCCCCTCCCCCGTCACACGCTAAATTTGCTTTTAAGTCAAGCATACTGAATTTCATGCAATATATTTTCTTGTTTAGGAGAAGCATGTAAAAATGCTCTTAATAATGCAATTTGCATTTTATTATAGGATACTTAATCCTCCAGTTTGGCTACAGTAATCGACAAAGCATGTATGGTAACTCATGCCCCGTTTTTTCTGATAATAAAGAGTGCCTAGTTATAGAACCATTAAAATTAGCAGCACCGTCGGAAAAACATGTTATTAATTTATCGTAAGAATGCTTTCCTTGTTTTACTCCGCAACAATTGCTGTATTTTTAATGTGTTTAACAACCGTTTTTACCGTTGAAACATTGAACATTGATGATGCATGTGATGAAATGATAAATTTGGAAAGAATTTTTTTTTATTTTGTTAAGGAAGGATGCGTTCCAGGCATAAGGTTAGAATACCTCCCCGGCATTTGACATTTATGAGGACTGAGGAAAACCTGGAAAAATTCAGTCGGGGAGCACGGTCCTGGCGGAAAGCTATACCTTTTACTCACGAGGCAGCTTCTTAACGACCTCGGCCTCCCGTGGTGGTTCAATTGCTATGAATATACAGCTGCAATACACTTCAATATAACAGGTATAAAACGTTTTCCTTCACTTCAAAAAACGGAGACGGCGTAACATAACGTCCTGGTAACTCCAATTCACTTTGGTTAAAACATTTGTAAATTCATATGCCATTAAGGAAAAGTATTTATCACGTAGAATGGTTTCGTCTTTGTTATTCATAACCTCATCAGTGCAATTTAATAATTCTGAAGCATATATTTGCTAACTTGTATGGGCCCATACTATCACATTTAATCCATTTTTCAAGGTTAATGTCACATTTTAGACCTATCTTAAGAATTAGAGATTTACATTTTGTTGTGTGATAGATACTCAGGTGGAGACTTCAATATTCTAAATTGATAACCTTGGTGTATTTTGGAGAGCAAGGTCTCTCTAGAATCACTGAAAAGAGCCTTAAATAGACAATTGTAAATATAGACCAGGATGTGACACATTCTACTATATATAATTGGCCATCCTATTTGAAGCTCTATGCCCAACTCACCTAGGATGACATTCATAAATAAATATCACAAAAAATTGCAAGTTAGTTTTTTTGTTTTTAGAAAATAAACCTTTTCATTTTGAGAGAATTTACATGTAAGAGTGAGTGAGTGTGAGTGAGTGTGTGTGTGTGTGTGTGTGTGTGTGTGAGTGAGAGAGAGAGAGAGTGATGGAGTACCTCTCCTTTTAAATGTTTAAGCTGTTGCAGCTTATTTAATATTTCCAAAGTATATATAATAATTTTTTCTTTGCATTTACAGATGGTTAAAAATATTTGCAGATTTCTGATTAATACTGTTTTTTTAGATATATTAGTTTCATTATTATTATTATTATTATTATTATTATTATTATTATTATTATTATTATTATTATTATTATTGTTATTGTTATTATTATTGTTGTTGTTGTTGGTGTTGTTATTTTATTTCTTTATTTATATATAAATATTTCATTGTAATTTTAGAGAGGTGTTGGCATTAGGTGCTTCCAGACCATGGCCAGAAGTGATCAGGATGATGACTAGGGGCCGAAATGATAAATTGGATGCTCAGCCTCTAATTGACTACTTCCAACCATTAACTTTGTGGTTGCATGTACAAAACCGGGACAGAAATCTTGTAGGTTGGAGCACTACAGTAGAGGATACAGGTATATATATGTCTAAAAGGTCAAAAACTTATAATTTTGTATTTTAGCATATTTTATAGCCACCTGCTTTACCTAAATGGATCTATTGAGTAAAACAACATCATTGCTTAATATTTTGGAATCTTTTTGTAAAAGCAGTTCTTTAGCACTCAAATTAAGATCAGCTTAAAGAACATTTTTGTCATTCTCCTTCTTTTGTTCCTTATTTTCTTTTTTTAATCATTGAAAAGTAAATGGTTATATGACCTATTTTTTGTGTGTTGCCTGGTGAGTCGATTAGAGCTTAAAATTGCTAAATTATCTAGAAAATAAAAATGTGATGTAATTAATTATTAAGCTGTTCTTCCTAAGAATCTTATTCTTCTTATATGTGGCATGTATATAAACATACAAGTAAATGTTTGTAGTATTTTTAAATACCTACTTCTATATTATTACTTGCAATTTACACATTGATCTTCATTTTTATTACTGATTGAACATATTTAATTCCATTTGTTATCTAATATAAGTATACTTATCAACAGTGCAAGATGCCTCTGACTAATATTAGGGAATATTTTGTAATGTCCTAACAGAAGGCATTTTCTTCCTTCTGAATGTTTATCCATTCTTCCAAACCATATTTTAACTCTTAGTAAAAAGTCGCCTTCATGAAAATCCCACATTTAACTATGTATACTGCACACAGTATTTAACAAAAAATCAAGCTTAAAAAATGGGATGCATATCATATAGTAGGGAATTAATATGGATCACCCAAAATTGTGCAAGTATGTGATGAATTAAAAAGAAATAATCAGACTTGAATTCAGGATTCAAACCACTGATCTTCAGCCATTCATGCTAATGCTCTAAGCTTCCCTGTTATACTCTAAGAATGGAAGCATGAACCCCTCTTATTTTTAGCCTGTATGTTGGTGCTCTTACTAACTGAGCTACCATGTAAGTCTCTAAGCATGGAACTATGAACCTCGCTCATATGATCCTAGAGACTACCCCAAGGTATTTTCTACTGTCAGAGCTTTACTTAAAAGTAAACTCTTAATGCTATGAGTACTTTTGAATTAACCATCAACTATATAGGAGTTAAGAATAAGATATTTATTTGCCTTGAGAATTACCGTCATTCTATGGCATTGTTAAGATACCAGTTATATAATTATGGTTAAGTTAAAGTTATATCCATATTTACAATTTAAATTTATACAATTTTGATAAATGTGGAACAAATATAATATTTCTAGTAACATTATTTATTGTCTTAATTTCCCCTGATATCTGAAACATAGATAAAAATAAAGGGTAGTACCTTCAAAAGAAAAAATTATGTTTGTAACTATAGGAATAATTAAATTATGAAAGGATATAAATTATGCTATGCTCCTAATTTTTGTTATTAACCAAAAATTACTTACACAATATAATATATTTAATTTTATATTCATAAATCCATTAATCTGCTGTAAAATCATTTTTAATCAAAATTTATGTATAATTTTTCTTAATTGCTGTGTGGGTAATTACTTGATAAATCAGACAAGGTGTTGTACATATAAAGACCAATATACAGAAAACTTTCACATAGAGGCAAGTTTTATGGGGAATAATACTAAGATTGTTTTTCTGGATTTATCCATTAGTTGCATCTAAATTTATATTTGCCTTTATGTATATAAGGTTTTCACAAATATAAATGCAAGGTCACATATGCAATTTTTAAAAAGCTCCGAGTAACTAATAGATTTACTGACTTGCATTATTATTCTAATTGCCATTTTTTTGTAATTAAACACTAGATTGACACGTGGTGAATTTCTTCAGAAAATAATATATTTTAAGTCAGAGTGAAAATGAGCAAAATATTGTGTACATACAGATTCCATTGATAGGTTTGGTTTACTATACACAAGGCAAAAGGCATTTAACCAATTGCTCTTTCCTCTGCACATGTTGCCCACTTTAAAATCATCTAACCGTAGATATTTTGCCTTGTTAGCATAAGTAATGCCATGCATTTTATTATTGGAGAAATAAACTGTTTATGATGAAAGGATATAGCTAATTTTTTCTCTCAGTTAATAATAATTAATCATTATAACCAATTAATCATTAATCATTCAACTATGGTATTTATTGTTCATTAATATTTAATTTAGTGGTACTGTAACAATAGCCTATCACGAATATATGTTATATCACATGCAAAAAATGTTGGTTTTGCTTTTTTGATACAACTTTCTAAATAATTTAAATAAAATAATAATAATACTGTTCCACGAACAGAACCTGTGGAACTACATAGTAAACATTCTACTTGGATGTTAAGTAGTATAAATTTTCATTGGTACTTTCATTTTTGCAGATCTCTACCTTTGTTCACAATTTGAAAATATGATTTATATCATTTATGAATCAGACCTCGTATTCTAACAGCACTAGTTTATTGAGCAGATTTTATGATCTACAAGTTAAATGCCTTGGATATATATATGAATAATAGTTATTTATATATAGAGATGTTTCTTTCATATTAGCCAAATGTAGATGGAAAAAAAGAATCAGACTTAAATGCTTATTCTTTTTATTTACTTGGTTCCATTTCAGATGCTATACTCAGATCATCGGCACTCCATGCAGTTCAGGGTGTGAAACAGCTAAAATTTTTCTCAGAGGTTTCTTCTTTCAAGTTTGAGACTCTTTTACATGCCGTAAATCCATGACCTGAAGACCCATTGTTTTACTTCCCTGTCTTAGGATTTTTATACCTGAAAAATATCTACTGACCCTAACAGGTATTGAGCTCGCAATCTTGGGTCTACCAGGCAAGTATGGTTACCACTAGACTACCAAGACCAACAGATTTGAAAACTTCCAGCCAGATCATTAGTTCAGAAGGCTGAAGACCCATGGTTTGAACCCCGGTCTTGATTCTTTCTTTTCAATTAATGTCTATACTTGGCTTGGCTAGTGTAGGGCGACCAGGTCTGGAATCAGAAAAAATGGATCACTTTTCTCAAACTTCTCTGCACAGTTATTTCATACTTCAGTGACAGAATGTTACATCATAATTGTACTGAACTTAATTTTGAAATGTGCACACCTCTGTTGAAATGCACGAAATTAATGGCAGACATTTCCCAGATAAATAGCTTAAATGGTGGGAACATACTGCCTTCCAGCACTGCATGTATTCTTCTGCATTCATATTGCTCAACCAACCATATTTACAGTCATCCACCTCCAATGCCATTTTATGCCCCTGCAACAATGTGCTCAGGAGAGTATTTCATGTTATCAAGCTGCCAAAATGACAGTCTTCCACCCTCAACTGAGGAGAATATTTTCTCATTAGTGTATTTCAGAATTTTGCAGGAATAGGCAGGTATTGCAAACAGAAGGCCATTCAAGCTTAACAGTGTTCATTCTTTAATAAACCTTTCTTAGCAGGCCTCCTGTGGTGGATTCCATTCGCATTAATCCTGTTCATTAAAGTTTACAGGTTAACCCATTAAGATCCAAATATAACCACATTTTTCTCAAATATTCATTATAAATCCACTCAGATACCTCAATTGAACATGAATAATGAACACGCACAAAAATAAAACATCCTGAAAAAAGTTACAGGCCAGGCCATCCTATGGATAGGACATTGAGACAGTATATAGCCCCTCACTACCCCTAAATTACATTTGAAATGTATACTTCTATTGAATGGATTTTCTTATGATTTGTGATAAGGCTCGAAGCACAAAGCACAGAGACCCCTGTCACACTTTACAAAAATATTAATCATCTTTCCTTTTATACAAAATGCATATCAGCATTGTTTTCCCATTGAGTTCTTTGCAATAAAATGTTCTATGTTGTCAAATCTTGAACTCATAAGCCATCTTCATTTTGACTATTGCCCATTTCTTGGCCTTGGTGTGGCATGGTTCTTCAGCATAAAAGTAGCCAATCTAGAATGTAACACAAAATAATCTCCAGCTTGATAAGCTTTATTCAGCTTAGTGCCCTCCATTCCATTGTTTTCTATGGAAACCCTGAGCTTAGTAAGCCAAATTATATTATATGTTGCAATAGTATAATATATGTAATAGAATGTAAATAACATACTCTCTATGAAATGTTAGAACATCATAGATTCCAAGCTTGCAAAAGTGTATTTTTCAGGAAGCAATAACCATGGTGTCTTAGATGTTTGTATACAATGCAAAATATCACTTCTTTCTTTGAATCTGCATTCTGTAGACAGACATCAAGGAATCAAATAAGCGAATCTCATTTTTATATTTGTTGTTATGACTTGATATATTCTGGAATTGGAACATTTATCAACCTTTTGTTTGACATTGAACTTCATTTTTTGAATCCCGAGATTTGAAATTGATAACAACAGGTACTAGTTTATTATTTTTCCTTCTGATAATTCCAATTTCATTGTTTCTGTAAAAATATTTATGAACTGTTCCTCTAGCTTTCTTCTTCATGCTTAATGCAAACTCAAGTGGAGATCTTCCTACTCAGTTTTCTCGAAGTCCTATCATGAAAAAGTCTTTCTTTTTCATTAATGCAATCACCACAAGATGAAAAAGTTATCCATATACACTTCATGCTGATGTGGTTTTTGATTACTGATGTCAGAGTTTCTACAACTCTTGTTGATACAGGTTCATTGTTCTTACCTTTCTTTCCTCCCATTTTTTTTAATTTTTGTCTAATGCCCATTTTAACTACTGAGGCATCACAGACGGTGTGATGTATGAGATGAACAGATAAATTGGGAAAGGCTTTTTTTTAAAGGTTTTGTTTATTTAAGGACGCTCTTTATCATCACAGGTCATCAGCACGTTTTTTTTTTTAAAGTAAGGAAGTGTTCCAGGCCCATGTTTAGAGTGCCTTGGACATTTGCCATTTATGAGGACTGAGGAAAACCTGTAAAAATTCTCAGTCAGAGAGGACAGCTTCTTTCCCTTGTATGGTCCAATCTAGAATGAATATCCATTATGACTACACAAAATCCATAGCATATATCCAAAATTTTCAGGATTCCCTTTCATGCACATCTTCAAGGAATTTAATCCAAAATATTTTACCATTCTTTCCTCAGTTATTAATTGTTCACTGAAAACTACAAATCTCATAAGGGACTTGTTTGCCAATAGTCTCACTCTATAGTATTTACCTTGCATGCCAATGTTGTATTTGTCATTGAAATGCAAATTTTTTATATCTTGGAATCTTTTCTTGTACATACAGTTAGCAACAATTTCAACATTACAGTTGTATGCTCTATCCTAATACATTTGTTCTCTACGTTGTATATGGTACCCATTGATTAGCAAAATACCAATCAATTTCATTAGATCTTCTTTAGATAAAAAAAACATGTGTCTTTTTTGTTGACAATAAAGCAATGATTGTTCTAATATCTTGTCAATCTATCATGTCAATGAGAGAAATATGTCAGGAACAGATTTTTCCCTAAAGCGATTGTTTTAGTTCTTAAATTTTATTGGTGAAATAGCTTTCAACATTTTAGAATACTGAGGGATTGACTACTAATCTATCCTAATTTGAAGGTGGAAGGGAAGAGTCATTATTGGTAATGGATTGATTGTCCTCCCTTTGTACCATAATTTCAATAGTACATGCAAGGTTTGTTCATAATATGTCCAGGCATTTTGATTGCAGTTTACATTATTCTGAAACAAATAAAATAATATTGAAACTAGTTACTTATGTGAAGACATAATTTTCATATGATCCAATTTTTTCAACAATGGGTTTCTGCTTAAAGTTACAACAATATACATAAATGGCGCTCTCTTGTTCATAAAGCTTCAAAGAAACAAATAAACTGTCTCCAAGTTATAAACATAAATCTATTACATATATTAATCCTATTAATAAAAGTAACTTTAATGTCCTGTACTTAGGGTAATGGGTCTAAAGGGGTTAACTAGTATTTTGAGGGTTTTCTGCAATAAGGTTATGGCAGAGAATGAATTCTGGTGACCCTCTTGTCACCTTTCATGGAGCACCAGATTTTTCACTTACTTTTTAAGTCATTGTCATCATCTTCACAGTCACTGGCTGCATCTGCTGGTGGTGGAATAGTGGTAATGAAATATCATATTCAGTATATATTACTGACTATCACTACTGATGATTATTACTATTACGACTACTACTACTACTGACTACAACTACTGATGACTACTATTACTACTGCTACCACTACTACTACTACTATTACTGATGTCTACTACTACTACTACTATTACTGATGTCTACTTCTACTACTACTATACTACTGATGGCTATTACTACTACTATTACTACTACTACTACTACTACTACTACTACTACTACTACTACTACTACTACTACTACTACTATTACTACTACTACTACTGATGGCTGTTACTACTACTACTACTACTACTACTACTACTACTATTACTGATGTCTACTTCTACTACTACTACTACTATTACTACTACTACTACTACTACTACTACTACTACTACTACTACTACTACTACTACTACTACTACAACTACTACCACCACTACCTCTACCCTCTTGAGGAGCTTCTCTGTTTTTGCCTGTTAGCCCTCTTGGTAACCTCTTTCTTTTCTCTTCATTCCCGACTCTTGTTGGAGTTTTTTCCACTTCCTTCTCTATATTTCGGTGCTGAGTAGCTTAGATGGCAAATATTTTCAGTAATCAATATTGATCATGGATTATGGCTCCTCCTTCCTCCAGCTGGTCATGAAATATATGATATATTTATATATATCTTAATTTACAATTTGATGGTAACATTAGTGCCAATCAGGTCCATTAGTCCAACGTCAATATCAAATAACCGCTTAATCATCGCATAAAGAGATTCGTCATACTCACATTCAGCGCGCTGTGCCTTCTGCCTTTACAACCACAACTGGAAATTCGTGGTAATTTAATCTATCAACGATATCCAATCTGTAGGAACTCAAACGGAGCAGTAGGTATTAAAGGTAGAGGCAGAGCTAAGGCATAAAGAACTGCATAATAGGACTGCAGGTTTTGGGGGAAAACTTAAGGATAAAGAAGAGATTAAATGGCCGACCATTGGCTGGAATATGCATTCCAGAATTTGGAGTTAGTGGTAGGAAACCCACTTTTAACTGGTGCTGAGGGAGATGTAGCAATTCTCACAGAGGTCCGAGACATGCGCTATGGCAAACATTTGAAGAATGCTACCTAGAGATTAAAAATAAAAAATTCGGACGAGTAATATGAAGGAACTGCTTTTTGAACATCTATAACAAAAGTTCCTATGAGTAGTGGTCTTCATACCACGAGCGCTTTGTCTTTTAACTCATTCCGAAGGAAAAGTGATAACAACAATGTATTTGAACTATTACTAAGTAGTATCACAAAACTATAAGATCCCTGAAACTTGAGAGAACTAAGATCAGTGTACCTATCCAAGATAAATGTGACATTCAACTGACTCGAAAAGTTCTGGAGTATGTATTTGCAAACTTAAGTCCTCAAATTTTACTTCATATACCACAAAGAAGAGGTATAACTATGGATCAAAATGGTAGATTTACAGAAGGACTCCTAACACAAATTACCAAAACCCGGAGGGTTACAGACGAATGATCGTCAACCCCGGAAAGAAAACGTATGCAGAATCACTGCAGGAAGCAAAGGGAAAAGTTCACTTAGAGGGGTTTGGGATAGAGGCACTCAATATATGGAAGATACATAGAGGAAAAATATTAGTGATCATTAAAAGCGCCAGAGACCAGGTTGAGCCATTGAGGTCAGCCATTGTAGCTGAAGTTGCCAACTTGCCGGTGAGGTATTCTCAGCGGTCTGAAAACCTCTTTCAAATATCCGACATTGGTGCTATTACAAATGCAAAAGAAGTACAGGCGAGAATCATGGACGTGGACCATGCCAATGTTAAAAATCACATCACTGCAACCAACTGTAAAGGAAGGAGAGATGGCCACTATAGCATTAAATCTTAGTTGGGTCACAGACTTCAGCAACTGGAGCACATGGCTAGTGTTCCTGCAGAGTCATGGAACGTGTTATCATAATTCGCTGTTTTAACTGTCAAGAATTTGGACATCAGGCATGCACCTGTAGAGGTCCCAGTAGTAGAATGGTCTACCTAAATTGTGGAGAAAAATGACACATGGCAACGAGCAATCTGCATCACATGTGATGTGGCATAAATCAGGGACAAACCGAAACTCTAGTTTCAGGATGGTTAATGCAGATAGAGGGAAGAGTTCTTGATACATCCCAATCAAGACTAGACAGAGACCAGACTATAAGTGATCATCCGTATGATATAAGGAAGATACTAATACTGCAAGAAAATATTGGCAGCAGTAGAGGTGCAATAGATCTTATGTACCAGATAGCAGAAGAACAGTATATTGATATTATAATCATGTCCGAACCCAATAGAAATAAGATCACTCAGTCTCAATAGATACTAGATAATAAGATGAATGTGGCTATCTACATATGTAATACAGATATCAAGATACTTAGCACAGAGGTGGAGATGGATATGTATAGACTGAAAGTGGTTAGTTACTTATGGATGTTGTGCATGCACATTGCATGTTTTTACAGCCTTTTGAACTGCCATTATGAGACATTGTAAGATATTGCGGCTACAGCTAAATGCACTCAAGGATTTAAAAGATGCCTGTACATGTTTTGATGTTCAAAATGTCTCTAACATGGGGTTGTATTCTTCAGGGGCTAATTGATAAGCTAATAGACCCTTATCTTTATAATGTGCTGCGCAGTTGCCTGGAAGATCGGTCTTATTTGTTGATGCGAACAATTAAAGGGAAATGACATGTGGCATGCCATAGGGTTTGGTGCTTGGTCCCACAATGTGGAATATTTATTAGGATGGTGTTTTGCAGATACCCATGCTCCTGGATGTGAAGTTGATAGGATATGCTGATGACCCTGGAATTCTTGTGAGGGCATCGGATGTAGCTAACTTGAAAATTACTACGAATCAAACCTTAGATGCAGCTCTCTTCTGGGTAGACAGCAAAAAGCTTAGATTTACAGACAGAAGTGGTGTTATTGATGAGGACGGAAGGAAAAGGCTATCACAATAAACATTAATGCCTAGCTATACAGAATCAAGAAGTCACGAAATACCTTGGAATATATTTCGATATAAATATGGCAATGAGACATCAGGCGGATCACTGAAAAGGGAGGAAAGGCCGTTGGCAATCTTAATCGTTTGCTGCCAAACATAGGGGGACCAGGAACGAATACTTATTTCTGTTCCAAAATTCTTGCTACAAAGGAGACTTGGTCATAGTGAGCAGCCTGGCGGTTGATATTTTGTGCCCAAGAGGAAAGAATTAAAACATGGTGTGACTTATTTGTTTGCTGACCATCTTCGAATCGTCTTCTTCTCAAAGCATGACCTTCCAGTGGCTCTGAGAAGAAATTTCATTTTATTCTAAGGCAGGGGTTTTTAAATGGTATGTATCCAACTGGTCTCGAAGAATATAATATTTTTCCCCAGAAAAACTACTACTACTACTATTACTACTACTACTACTACTACTACTACTACTACTACTACTACTACTACTACTACTACTACTACTACTACTACTACTACCACCACCACTACTACTACCACTACCACTAGCATTACCACTACCACTACCACTACTACGACGACGACTACGATGAGTACTGCTACTACTACTACTACTACTCTACTACTACTACTACTACTACTACTACTACTACTACTACTACTACTACTACTACTCTACTACTACTACTACTACTACTACTGCTACTGCTACTACTATTACTACTACTACTACTACTACTGCTACTGCTACTACTACTACTACTACTACTAAACAACTTTTTGATGCTTGAATAGGAAAATTTGGAGAAAGACAGGCATTATATGTGAATTTTATCTCTATTTAATGTTTTTGTTTTGAAGCAATTTACTTTGTTATAGTTCTTCTAATCCCTCAAAATATTTTTGAGATATCAATTGGTTTTGGGAATTTGTTTAATAGTATGTTCTAGCAGAAAAGTATAGGATTATCTTTAAATCATTATTATCAAATATTGTGAATTTTTTATTGTTTTCCAGCCCTCTTTGCACAATGGTCTCAAGATGCTGCATGTGCTACTCTACCAAGCTTGCTGCTCTTAATTGTATCAATAATGATGGTTACATCCTGAGATGAAAGTGACAATTTTTATTTTATAATTATTAATACTTATTCTATGCCTAATATTTTAGCTGTGAAATATTATATAAATATGTAACATTATATTGTACAAAATAAAATACTAACATTAGTAAAACTCTTGATACAGTAAAATTGACTTGTCATTACATCCATGTTATGTCATAGGACGCAATTTCTTTTAATAGTCTAAAGTGAAACATGTTAATTAAGTGGCTGCTCATGTACTTTTCTGTCAGAATTCACAAGCACTGAAAGAGGAAAAGAGACATATGACGTTCTATGATGTTATTACTTCTTAACTTAAATGTGTATTAGACCAAATACAACTGCTGGACTTACATAATTTAGTTGTTTATATGTAAAGTGTTTTCTCTGCAAACTTATTGAAATTCCTTTCTATGGACAACTAGCTTGTGTTGAAGGGCTAATTGGAACTTGTACAGTGAAGCAAATGACAAAATTACGATTACTTTATGATTGAGTCGAACTAACACTCTTGTTATCTCTAATTACTTGTTTATGTACATGTTTCGCAGACCATTGTTCCTATTCTCAGCTACCTACCGACTCTGGATGATTCACGGCGTTCCTTTGGGGTTGCATATTCTGCTCTGGCGGAGAAATGATGAACTTAAATTTTTTGTTTTCATCCCCAGAAGTGTCGAAGTTCATTAATCTGTATATATATATATATATATATATATATATATATATATATATATATAGTGTGTGTGTGTTATTTATTTATTTTTTTCATCACTTCAAAGTAGCAGAGAACCCATCATGTATATGTCAGGAGGGTATACAAACGGTGGAACACATCTTGAGGGACTGCAAAATTTTGAAGAAAGAGAGAGAAATATTTCGGAAAGATGTAGAAAAAGTAACTAGGCGATGGCCAATAGACAATAGTGAACTTGTTCTAAAGTATAATAAACAGTTTAAAACTTTTGTAAATGGTATAAATTTTGACAGTTTTCAAATTAACACAAATTGACTAATAGGATAGGAAATGTGGTGACTAAGAATGATAATGTAAAAGCATTCAAATATAACCAATTTAGGCAATCTTCAAATATGATTAGGTTAGAATAAGAGTGAAACGGTGTTCAAAAATAGTATAAGAATAACATGTAACAATGAAATGATAGCAACGCATGTAGTATTACTAATTATTATAGTAATGGAGCATGCAGTAAATAAAAAAGATATTAAAAAAAAACGCATGTGTGTGTGTGTGTGTGTGTGTGTGTGTGTGTGTGTGTGTGTGTGTGTGTGTGTGTAGATTGTTATCCCACGTTGCAGGTCCCTGTGCTGACTTTAATAATTTTGCTCTTTTCACTGTCTCATAGTTCTCTGTAAAGAAATAAGATGCCATCGCTGATTTCTTCATTAATTTGTATTTTATGTTCCTGAAGTATTCTTTTACCGTGTGTCCATGTTTCTCTTTGATTTTACAAAGTAGCTTTTTTTGCATTATTGGGTAAATATTGGCACATCCCCCCGAGAGGCCGAGGGGGACATAACTCGTAGCAAAGTATTTTTTGCTTGATACTAACATAACAGTATACGATTTAGGTGGGACAGTTAACAATATCATATAATCATCTTATCCTATGGAAAATATGGCAGACGCAGGCGTTGTACCTGATGTTCCTGGCTCGGGGAGCCTCTACAACAGCAACCCTTCAATTCATCTCCCTCACTAACGAGTCGTGGGGAGAGAAGATGCAGAAGAGTTGTTGATTTGGTTTATTTACAGAAGCTCTTTAACATCGCAGATCATCAGCGTCCCATTCAATTCAGGGCGTGAAACAGTCGACAAATTTTGCTCAGAGGCCTCTTCTTTCAGGCTTGAAGTTCTTTAACATGCCGTAAAGTTGCAGAAGAGAGAGAACCCAGTTGTCTAGTATTTTTAAAAAAAACTTTGCTTCTTAAGGGGAGGGGGGGGGTTACGAATTATAACATCAACCTAGTTACGCTTGCATTTACAGTAGCCAATGCTAGTAATGCACGAAAGTGGCTCGCGAATGTCCTGACTACTATTTTTGCGGAAACATATCTTTGTGTAACAATTCCAGACTAACCTACTTTTCTTTTGCTGGTCCTACGCATGCCTGAGTTAGCCAATATCCCCTATAAATGGTCATTTGTTGTTCCCAATAACGAAAACTTATTAAAATATTCCTATTCATTCTCATTCGACACACCTCCACCACCAAGATAAGTCACTATCCTCAGTGACAAGCGGGTGCAATACATTGACAATTAACAAATACTGCTACCTTGCTGGTAACTATTACACAATTAGGATGTTACATAATTTAAACAGGTATTAAGGAAAACCAACCATTGTAAAGCCAGAAGCGCTACTGGAAATGACTCACAATACTGTAAAAATTGCAGATCTCTTTACACAGTGAAACAATTAAATATTTTTCTTAAATAATTACACAATGAAGCGAAAATTTTCACCAAATAGAAAATGTATAACTGCAAACGTACGTGATTCCTTCCTGAACCTAAAATAAAAGTGAGAGGGGAAAAGAGGAATAGAGGAGCAAAGAAGAAGGGAGGAGGGAAAGAAAAAAAAATGAAGTTAACGGGAGCAAGTCATATTCAACGACATCACACCAAAAAGTTTCAGGCATTGCTTCAACCGACAATCTTGTATCACTGTTTCATCCGAGGAGATGTGTCTAAAAAAAGTTATGACGAACACACCCATAAAGTTTTGTTTTCTTTTTCTCTCGTCCGACTGAACTCCGAAATACTAAGTCAAGGTTCTTAATAGTTAGTATCACACACCGCCGATTGTGAATCGAGGAAGTCTTTTGCGGGTCAGCGAGAACACACATCGCTTGACGAGAATAACCCAGAAAAGAGCTATTCGGACTCCTGGTGCCAGAGTGGTGTAATATTCTCGCCCATCGGTGCAGTAGTGCTATCTTGGGCAAACCTCATAAACCGTTCTCGACCTTCGTCGACCCTAGCCGTTAGGTGAATGACCACAGGTGACAAGTAACTCGTTTCATCATCTGTACAGGAAGGGGGTAAACCATGAATAAACTCATTAGTACTACGAAAATAAAGAACAACAAAAGTGATAGGAAAAAATAAGCAGGGGAAAAACAGAAGGCGGGAGAAGAGGTATCCCGGTAATTGGCGTTAGAAAAGAAAGGGGTAACGGAAATAACAGAGTGCAACGAGGTAATAGCTACCCAAAATGATGCACATACTAAAGAAAAGTTCCAACTATGGCATACAAAAAAATAAATAAATAAAAAGACTACCTTAAATAAGATCGCAACATATAGTTGAGTCATGATATGAATACGTTCATTAACAGAAAAATAAACAGATGAAAGATGATTAAATAATTCAATCAAACTATCCACCAAAAATAAAACAAAATTAAGCTTCATTTTATTACAAAATAATAGAATCCTCAGAAATAACTTGACTGATTAAAACCAAAAGACTCAACAGTGTGGTAGGAAAAATAGCTGAAAAAATAATATCATGTTAAGAAGCGGCATTTGGCTGAAAAGATGCATGGCGGTGTGTCCTAAAATTCATATTTAACATGTTTTAGAGGAATATTAACAATAAAAATATTATACACTAACATCGTCAAGTACGGAAAAAGCTAAAGTGTAGTAAGCTATATAAAATAATTATAACCAGTATAGATTGAGATACCAAACATAATACAGTAAAAATACTGGTAATGATAACAAAGAGATCAGAATATCAAAAGTCACCAAGAAACCAATACACTCTAAAAATCACAACATAACCTTGAGCGACTAGCTTCTTGCCATTGAAGAACTCGCAGTAGTTCGAAATATAGCAATTTCAAGTGTGACTCTTTCTCTGTGTTTTATCTTTATCTACTTTTATGATTAGTGTTAATTTATATATATATGATTTATTGCATGTCGAGAATAGGCTAAACTTTCGGGGCTCCTGGCCGCAAAATATTCCCTCTGTGCGTACGCCAGCCGTCTTTTATTTTATAGACCATAGAAGTGTGTCGCCCGACGTTATAAATCTGCAATATTTCGTTCAGTCCTGTTCGTAGCCCTATCGAATTTCATCTTTATCTTAGATATGTAAATGTGGTCGCCAACTCGAAATTTTTGTTAGGAAGTACACGTTGATTGTCTTTCAGATTTCAGTTATACCCGGCACATTTTTGATTCGATGATATCGATGGGCGCCATTTTTATGGTTCTGTGTAGCTAACTATCGTACGATTTTAATAAATTGGGCAACATGTCAACGTACACACGTTTTTATGCGTAAGTATCGCCACATTTCGGTTTTCGCAGTGCGATTGAAGCGCTCTACCACGTTGGCTTTCACGTTATCATTAGTCGTGAAGTGTGTTACTCACCTTTGTTTTAAAAAGTAAACTAAATTTGTTTTTTGTCAATTCGGCGCCCTTGTCTGTTTATCAAACTTTAGAGATACTCTTGTGTTTGGAAAATATGGCGATTAAGGCCTCTAGAATGTGTTCACCAAATATGGCCTCAAGAGGCACCACCCATACAAATTAACAAAAGACTTCTACTACGGTTAGAATGTAAGCGAAAGGTTTCTTTGTGCCCTTAACGCTATTCATGACGTTTAGGTCTGTCTTCTAAAGGTGTCGATGTTTGTGACCTGATAATTTCTGATGGGAAATTTCTATCTATCCTGCTTGTGACTGAAGTAGCTCTCTTTTCCCCTAAGAAATGACTATTATACCCATGGAAATTCCAGTTGCTTTGCGAAGATTTTTGGCGGTAGTGGAAATTTGGTTATAAACGTTATCTAAATTCATTATTAGCACGATTCCCACTCTATATTCTTCTCCTGTTTCACGCATTTTCCAGTTCTTGGTCTAAAACCATACCCAATGATGAAATGAGCAATATTGCCAGCCCTTTTAAGCTTCTTTTTACCGCTGAGTTTTCAACCTGTGTTACCCTTTTGGGGGAGTATTCCTTTTTCTTTTTTGATTCAATCGCTCGATTTGGAACTGCATGTCTTCCTACTCTTTTTCCTTCCTTTCGTTCGGAGCTCTGAGTTTTGATACCAGATCGTAATAATTGGCCAACTTATACTTCATGAAGCACCATTTTTGTTTCGTAGACAATTTAGAACGCTGTAACCGAGCAATATCGTTGGAGACGTTATGACCTTATTCATTACTCTTTGAGCTCTCTGGCTGAGATTGTACGAACATTAAAAGCTTTGCGTGCTTCATGCTGATACTAAAGCGCTAGCTATCGAAAGGAGTATCGGAAGAAAAAGGGCAAGTATAATCCATCTTTTGCGTCAAAATCTTTCTCTTCTTCTTCTTCAACAAAACCATGTATTTTTACTATACTTTAATGCATGTTTTAACTGCTGAGGCATAACAGGTGGTGACAGCTTCTTAACTAATTTTCTCTACTTAGCTTTGTCTTTTTAAACGTTTCTTACAAGCGGGAGAAATGGAAACTTTGCCTTTGCTAACGTTGTACACTCATTCCGACATAGCCTCGATTAATTCGGACTGGTTTGCTTTAGAATCTTTTTGCGAAATGCAGGTTTGGCTTTGCTTAAAAAAACCAAATTATCGCATTGTTTTGCGATTAGAGGGGAAGTTAATCTTTTTAATTTGCCTTAATTAACGAAATTGTATAATATCTGTAGTGGTCCGTAAGAGGATATTTTTGGCGCAACAAAGCACGACTGCTCCTCCTAGGGCAGGAGTCCAGTTCTACACTTGTATCTGTCGGGGGTGCACTTCGTGCAGTCTACGACCAAATATCCGTGAAGTGTTTCGGTTGCCTTTTGAAATTCCTTTAGTAAAACTTTTGATTTTGGGCTCCTTTCTGAACAGGCCTGTCGATCTGCATCCTGTCTCTGCTGTTTTTTAATAATATAATGTAAATGGCGTTTAGGGAAATGGTGGGAATCTTTTTTCGAGGGAACATGTTTCGTAATATGTAATATGATGCCAAAATTTCTATGGTGGGCCTCCTTAATGAAAAAGTTGAACACATCGCTGCTGTCCCTTTCGTCAATGAACAAGAGATCTTATTACTCTTTAATACTCCATAGGGGAGGAATGCCTGAGTGAGTCATTGTGTTAAACGTACAATGATTGAATTCAGAACAAAATATAGGCGGATATTTGGAAGGATGTTACCATATTTTCCTATTTATACGCTTATTAAGCATTCGATTGAGACTGCAATCATGCGTTTAACAAAAGTGGATTTTCCGCCACGGGACTGTCCCGCTACCTGTATGGTACAGAGAAGTATAAATCTTTGAGGAGAATTCTCAGCAATCTCCACGTCTCTACCGGGAAACTTCCCCTGTCGGGAAGCACTTTGCCTAAAGAAAGATTCACCAATTCCACGTCTTACTCTCTTAAACCTACCTCTATCCTTTCGCTTGCGTAACGGAATCTCCTATTTAATTTTTTGTTTGATACGCATTACTCTTGTCGAGGGCGCCCTTCAGAATGAGAATTCATAACCAACCCCCTTTTTATCATTATATCGAAAATTGGTTATTGCCATTTTCGCTTACCCTGAAAGCATGGCGTCAACAATTTTGAAATAAATTTCCTATTTCTCTTCATACATGCTTTTTGACATTATGTTACATATAATTACGTATACATCTTTTATAGTCGTAGGGATGCGTTTCTCCTTTTTAGGGGTTCAGAACTCGTTTGTCTACCATTATTCGAAATGTTTTAGTACAAGGTTCGAATACCACCGTCCATAGGCGTTTTCTTGTAATTTGCCGGTTGGCAATATTTACCGATTTTTTATTATCATTTAAAACTATATCTTTAATTATATCGCCATTCTCTTTATTTACATTTCCAGATTTTAACGCAATTGTCTTAATTTTGCACACACAATATCTTTTGCCCACATCTTTTTCCACATTTTACATTAAATATGTAACTTTTGGATCCGGTAGATGGCAAATATAGGCACCTTCGCCATACTTTGTCAGTTCAGCAATCATGTCTCCTAGGAAAGAACCAGTTTTGGGTAACGATTCTTTAGGTGTGGCGGTAGCTATAAGGAGTCCTGACGAAGTAGCACACTCATTGACCTGATCTTTTAAGATAGAAGTACAGTTCCAATGGGCCGCTACGACAACATATATTGTAAAAGTTTGTTTAGCACTGCGCTCATCATACTTCCAAACCAATTACATAATTTCGCCCGAGGCTGAAAAATAGGTCTGTATAACACCTACATCGTTCAGAAATTGCATCAGACGCTTATGTTTGCTAACGAGCTCGTAGGTGGCACGTTTATCTTGCTGGATATATTTACCCCAAAGTGAGTTTAACATCAACTTTGCCAGTTCTCTCCTGCCCGGATTACTACATATGGCATTGGGGTCCAACGACACACCTTCGCTTTCAAAAATAATTTTTGCCATAATTGTTCTTTTCGGGGGTGTCGCAATCGAAGGGCCAACCAACTTAATCTCCAGGAACTAGTTTATATAGTCCTGAAAAAGTCCCTTTTGCCCTGGTTTGTTTCGTACTCTTACATCTCCTTTGTTTGGAGAATTTGATACCCTTCTTTGAGAGCAACCTTAACTTCGTCTACCACCCACACGTGAATAAGAATCTTTCTTCGACACTGTGATTGCATTTTTGCTGATACCCAATTTCTGCGTACGTCAGGCATAGTGGGAATAGCAATTTTCCGTTAACTCGCACAGGTAATACAGGTGATAAATGTTGATTGGGAACACTTAATGAGACCATTCTGTATTTCATTTAAATTTGAAAATGTATCCAACTGTATTTTGGAATGTCCAACGGGGTAGGGTTTGGTTTGTTTACAAATAGGTACAAGCTGCACACATCATCGTAATAAAACATATTCCTTGGTACAATTGGTTCAATTTAGAAAACAAGTTAAAAATTGTGCCGGCAAAGCCTCAGACTTTATCATGTTGTTTACGCGTATTCCCATATTTCCAGCACATCATAATAGCCATCTTTCATCAACTTTGATATTCCTGTGGTGTCCTCGTATTTAGAGGTCATGGTCTCGTTTCCCATACTGTATACAAGAGGCGGTTGTGAAATCATCGCGTATACCGGTAATAAAAACACCCGTGGAAAAAATATAGAAATTTTCCATTTGGATTCTTTCTGTGTCCGTCTACTTTGTGACCCATTGTTTTCACCTCTCTGCATTTAAAGGCGTGCTGAATTGTTACCCTTTCCCGCTGCTCTACCCACGACAGCCATATGTACGCTATTCGTGAATGCTTATCCGCCAACCGGTATGTACGGGCATTATGGGGATAATATATTTTGGCATAAATATCTTCCTGTAGACATTCGTGCAAAAATGGGCAATTGTAACGCATTTTCTAAATTAATCTATCTTGTTTTCTTCCAAGAATTCTTTTCGAAATTTTGAAACTCCCTGTACAGCAGAAATACATCATTTTTGCAGTAAAACACAATTTCTTTGCTCATGTTAAATATGTAGCCGGAGGCAATCTTTACTGCGTACCATTCTTAGAAAGCGTTTGGACCTTCACGCGCCTGCTTTCCGGACAGTAATACTTTTGATAGGATGGATGGGATCCAAATTGTTTTAATTTTCCTTGGTATTAAATAAATAAGGTAAACATCCCTTATATTCCATGGGATTGAATGTATTGGGAAATCTGGACAAAGCCATAGTATGAAGTTTAGGAATCCAAAAACATTTTTTTAATACTTCATCCTCTATATCATAGCCTTGTTAATTATTAACTCGGATGCCCATTTTAGGTTGCCCATCCTGTATTTTAGAAGACACTGGCCATCGTAGAATTTGAGATTATGGTCGATGGTAATTGCATTCCATTGAATGAACCTAGACTGGTTGCTAAATAGTCCCTTTAACAGGATGTCGGTCCTGGTGGTGTAGTGGTAACCATACTTTCTTTCTAAACCCAAGATCGCGGGTTCAAACCCGGCCACGATCGATGGATTTTTTCGGGCGTAAAAATCCTAAGTATGGCTTCCTTCGGAAGTGAAGTAAAGCCATGGGTCCCATATCGTACATTTACGGCACGAAAAAGAACCTTAAGCCAGAAAGAAGGGACCTCTGAGCAAAATTTGTCGGCCATTTCACGCCCCGAATTGAATGGGATGCTGATGAGCCAAGATGTTATAGAGCACCCGTAAATAAACAAATAACAGGATCTTTTCTAAGAAAAAAAAAAACATCCTTTTATGCCACATTGTGAATAAGAGTTTATCTTGTGTGCTACTTCCATGCACGCCATGCAGATTGATATGGTGCGTTTCAGGTGCATTCGAATTCTGTAAAAATAAAATAGTTTTTTATGCTTTCTGGATTGTGCGGTTGATGTAACACTATTGATTTGCATTCACGTGGATATGGATATTGCATTTATTGAAAAGTTTTTATGCACTTGTGGGGCAATTTTCTACGCCTACTATTAACATTTTTTTTTTTTGCACAAAGTACACGCTTTTTTAACGTCGCACAGATAATTTTTTTGAGTAGTAAACTCTCTTTAATAAATGGTTTTTGTAACATTCCTCCTTCTAAAGTCCCTATGGTGTGCACCACAAATTATAAATGAAGCATTGCTTTAATTGCACTGCAAGTGACATTTTGTTTGTATTTTTTGTGTTTTAAATTGCATTGATCCATTTCCCTCCTATATAATGATAGATAATTACGCCGACGGCAATATTTTTGGTATTTGAAAGCCCTGTACAAGTTCACGATAGAGTTAAAGTGTCGTCATGTAATATGAGATCTAGGTACTTTATAACATTCTTTTTGGTTTGGGAACCACGTTTTTTCCAGAATGATATGAATAACCAGTCATGATATAGTGCTGTAGTACATGGTTAAACTTTCCAAAGTCCTGCAAAGTAAATGCTCCATCGCGTTTGTCTACAAGCTCTCATAACGCTAGTGACCTCTTCTTTTGAATGTATTTAGAACACTTAATTGGTTAATAATTAATAGCGCCATCATCTTGAGTCTTGCATTCGGCAATGGCTCTAGGCAAACACAGGTTATCCTTATTCTTTATTTCTATGATTCCTTTATTTTTACGACAAGCATCGCAGTACTTGAAGCAGATTCCTCACCTGCCATCCATACGCAATTAATTTTGAGAGGTCCTACAATAAAAATTCCCCGTTGTTCTGCATTACTTTTTCTATATATTTTAATATGGCCTCTAGATTATCTTGTTCGAATCTGCAAACGCTAATGTTAAAAGATTTGGAGGGGTATTTTGAATCACTAATGGATAACCCTAAGTACCTGGGTTCGTTGTTTACAGATTTTCTTTTAAAAAGTCTAAAAGCTACTGAAACGTTTGAGAAACCCACATTCCTGGATCTGCATTTTCAGGCATGGAACGAACGGTTACACCAGTCTCTGAGAATCCAAAGTGACATTTATTCACCGTTCGTGTACGGTGTTGGGTAATGTTAAATAAAGGCTTGGAACTTACCGGCAATTCCACAAATTCACTATCATTAAACACGTCATCGTCACCAGAAGGCAAGGAAAAGTCATCTGTAAAGCAAGGTGATAAAGGACCGCTTTCCATTCAGCACGACACAGAATGCTTGAGCTAAAAATAAATAATATAAGCTATTTCAACATACGAGTATTATACATATTTACATAAGTGAAAAAATAAAATAAGCTAAATTTATATAAGTAAAGAAACAATGCAATAAAGTTGCAATAGTTAAGAACAAAAATACGCAAAATTAGATAAATAAAGTAAAATACGCTAAATCTACGTAAATAAAGAATAAAGTGCACTAAAACTTATCCCAAACAACAAACACGGTGACTGTGCAGTCAGTTTTGCAGTCTCTATTTCCTGGTAAGAAAATAAATACGCAGTTAGCTTTGTAGTCTCTATTACGTGATAAGAAAGTAAATATACGCATAGTACTAAAGAGGAATGATAATAATTATCACATAGTCCGGCATAGTTCCCACATGTGCACACACTACGAATCCTCCCCTATTGCAACGCTCTTTAATACCGCTTACTCCCCTTCCCTTCATTACATCTTCCATTTATATGAGGTTTTATCATATTAAAATAAAAAGTAATATAATAGGTATTATAAGTAACATTAAGAGACGAAAATGTAAGTATGCAAATAAATAAACTGTAAAGAAAATAAATGAATAAATAAGTGGGAATGAATCAATAATATCACACAAGGAAAATATAAATGTATGGTTTAAGTATGCAAAATAAATAAATTAGCAGGAATAAATAAAAGTAAAAATATATATAAGTTTATAAATATATAAATAAATAAGTGGGAAGAAAGTAATATAAATGTAAAGTGTAAGTATGCCAAATGAATATTAAATGAATAAATAAGTGAAAATGCATAAAAAGTCATATAACAGGCAAAAATGAATAAAAAGTATTATCAATAATATAAATGAAGGGAATAAGTATGTAAAACGAATATTAAATGAATAATGAATAATGAATAATGAATAAAAAAGCGGGAATGAATAAAAAGTCATATAACTCGCAAAAATTAAAAAAAGTAATTTAAGTAATACAAATGTAAGGTATAAGCATGCAAAATAAATATTAAATGAATAAATAAGCGGGAATGGATCAAAAGCGATATAACGCACAAAAAAGGAATAAAAATATTATAAACAATAAATGTAATGTATGCTAAATGAATATTAAATGAATAAATAAGCGGGAATCAATCAAAAGTAATATAACACGCGAAAAGGAATAAAAATTACTGTAAGTAATATAAATGTAAAGTATAAGTATACAAAATTAATGATAAATTAATAAAATTTGAATTAATAACACTTACAAAGAGCGGAGCAGCACTGAAACCAAATTGCAGTTAAGCATCGCCCAAAAAACTCAGTCAATTCATGCAATGTCTGAAAATGATGTTTGAAATAACTGTACCATTTTGTATAAAATTAGACACACATTAATATAAAAGGGTTTTAAAAACCCAGGATTCATACTACTACCATTCTCAATCCCGGGATTCATACCACTGCCCTCACAATTGAGATAACCGGTTAAAGTATCCACTCAAAAACATGTGAACAGTAGGGATCTTATAAGAGAGAATCCTCTTAGTAAGGATACGTTACGCTGTATAGTGTAGTTCTGAATGCACCATTGGGCTTACAGCGGACTTTTCATTCATTGAGTGCGGAGCTGTATCCACAAGAAGCTGTAGAGAAAAACACTGTGTTTCCGGATGCTGACAATTTGCTTAGTATTCTGATTCATTTGATCGGACGCTGACATTGAAGGTTGGAAGAGAAATGATGATGCAAATTCAGATTGGAATGAAAGCGGATATTGTAATGTGAAACTATACAGGTAGTTCTTTCTTCACATTTAGAGTGCATCCGGTGCTAAGATCATGTACATCTGAAACATTTCTCACCTTCCACACACATTTTCTGTTCATTAATTTTACTTACAAGAAAATATTTTTGGTTAAGACATAGCGTTTTTTCGCACAACATAACTTTTTAATGCAATATTTAATGTTGTAAATGACTAGTTACCATTTCTTCCCAACACAGGCATATTTTATTTCTAGTTGTAATTTTTGTTTATGTAAACCAAAGAGTGAAAATGTTTTAATTGCAATATAACTCTAATAGTATTTATCCCGCGGCGGCCGACGAAATGACGTTTTCGCTCAACATAACTTCCATTTGTAAAGTTAAATATTGTAAACGAATAGTTTTCATTTTTTCGCAAAATAGGCATATTTTATTTTTAATATTAATTTTTTTATAAAAGTAAACAAAAAACTAAATACGAGTATGTTATTTTTATTGTAACATAGCATCTATTTGGACAACATAACTTCTTTTTTGCAAAGTTGAATATTGTAAACGAATAGGTTTACTTTTATCGCCAAAAAGGCATATTTTATTTATAATGTTACGTTTTGTTTATAAAAGTTAACCAAAAAGTGAAAATAATTTTGATGCAACATAACATCTTTTTTGCGCAAAATAAGTCCCTCTTATGCAAAGTTAAACAGTGTAAATAGTAGCTTTTTGTTTCTAATATTCCATTTTATTTATAAAAGTAAACCAAATAGTGAAAATGTTTTTCATTGCAACATAACATCATTTTACACAACATATTTTCTTTGGCAATGTTGAATATGTAAATACGAGGGTAGGTCGATAAGTTTCCGGCCTAACTGTTTTCTAGGTATGATAGAGACAAAAGCTATATTTCACTTTTCAATATAATTACCCTTTATTGTAATACACTTCTCACATTTTTGAAATAACATTTCAATTCCACCCAAATAGTCAGAAGTCCTGTCTGCAAAATGGGCATAAACAGCTTCCTTCACTTCTTAGTCACACTTAAATTTCCTTCCTCGAAAGCCCTTCTTGAGTTATGAGAAGAGGAAATAGTCACAGGAGCTAGATATGGGGTGTAGGGTGGGTGGTCTATCTCCTTGAAGTCACGTTTTTTCACGGCTTCCTTTGCAACAAGCGCTGCGTGCACGGGCGCGTGGTTGTGAAGAAGGCGCACACCACCACTCAGCTTTCCTTGCCTTTTCTCTTTGATGGAAGCACGTAGTCTGTGCATTAGGCCAGGATAGTTTTCCCCATTTACTGTGGTGTTCCTCTCCTTGAAGTCAATGAAGAGCATTCCTTCACAGTCCCAAAAGATTGTGGCCATGATCTTCTTGGTTGACTGAGTGACCTTGGCTTTTAGAGGCAGTACTTCGCCAGGTTTACGCCACTCCATTGCTTCTCTTTTGGGCAAGGGATCATAGCAGAGGACCATAGTTTCATCTCCTGTAACAATGTTTCGCAGGACTTCTATCTCGTTGCCACGGCAGAATTACAAAAATGCTCAACAACAGATAATCGTTGCTGCTTTTGAACTAAGGAAAGAAGTCTAGGCATCCAGTTTGACTAACCTTATTCATTTTTAAATAATCATGAATAATTGGAAGGACCGTTTGTTTTAGAAAGGCCTAACCTTGCTGTTATTTCTGTAACTTTGAACCTCCGGTCTTCTATACTTTCTCCTGCCACAAAAGCGATGTTTTCAGGATGAGCACCTCCAAGGGCCGACCTGCTCGCTCTTCGTCTTCAATGCTTTCTCGACCCATTCGAAAAAGTTTGGCCCATTCTTTTACGGTAGAATATGAGGGGGATGCTTCCCCATATACACCGTCCAATCGCTGTTTAATTTCACATGAAGTAATACCTTCTTTTGTGAAGAACTTAATAACAGATCGAAACTCTATTTTGAATCTGTCACAATCTTCTACACATAGCCTTCTTTATGCAACTATATCTGAACACAGCAGAGCTAAGTTACAGCTGCAATTATTTACTTAAAAGACACGGTATGACACCAGATAAGAATTTTGTGAAGGCGATAATCGCTATCGGAGAGGCCGGAAACTTTTGGAATTACCCTCGTAGATTTTTTTTCAAAGTTAATAATTAATGAGTAAAACTATTTTTTTGCAGCATAACCTCTTTTTGGAAATTTAAATGTAAAAAGCTGTTTTAGTTATTTTTTTTTTTGCGAAACAGATATATTTTAATTGCTAATATTTGGCAATATGTGCAGGTATGCATTTACTTAATGTAGTATTTTGATAGTGTTACCAACGAATATTTACATGTTTTAATTATGAGTGAAATTATTTTTAATTATATTTGTGAAACTTATTATTTTTTTGCGTAACAATACTTCTTTTTGCAAAGTAAAATATTGTAACCAAGTCCTTCCATGTTTTCCTCAATTAGTAATATTTTATTTATCAACATGGTATTGAGATAATATTCAGGACTTCCGCAATCGCGTATTTTCACCTTCTATATCTGTTACCACATAATTATGCAATATAGATTATTTCCAGCAGTCACTTTTCTCCAGAGGTTCTACCTTGTTTTCACCTTCCCGAGAACTTGCTTGGTGACGTCGTATGACTTTAGTCATACCTGCATGTGCAAACAGCTTTGCAAAGCACTGTTCAATGTACATCACTAGTACAGTGTTGAGAACCTAGCGAAGCAGGCAAGATGAATGGTTGTGTGTGTGCCAAAATTTTAGTTCACAATTTTGCCACCATCGCTGTTATTTTGTAATTCAACTCATGTTAGTTCACGGTTTTGCAACCAAGTGCTTCCCCCACAACCATTTTTCTTAACCTTGTTTAGGCCATAGTTTTGACACAATTATTTTAGTTCAAATTCCCGCCATTTTGTAATTCATCTCATGTTAGATCACAGTTTTGCCACGAAGCCCTCACGTATACCACCATTAATTACAAACCATCAAACTGTATAACAACATACATACATACACCGTCTTATGAATCCAGTATTACGCCACCCATATCTCTACATCGAACCCTAACCCCGTGCTCTTGGGAAGGCGAACACCGCATGCTGAACCCCTTCTGTCAACGCGTTTTATTCTGACCAATCATATTTTTTCTCTTCATCTTATCAAATAATCACAACATTCTTTACATACACTAACCACAGCACTTCTTTACCAACTTTTTACTCCTTACATTCCATCGGCTAAATCAGTAGCTTGCCGACTCCTTACCTTTGTACATCAGATAAGCCAAAATTTATTTTTTATAATTAAAACACGTGTAATAGGTATAATAAAATATATTGAATTGTCATTCATTAAAACATTTATCTATTGGTGCAATAAAATACGGGTGGTGTAGTGGTTACCATACTTGCCTCCTAAACCCAAGATCGCGGGTTCGAACCCGGCCAGGACCGATTGATTTTTTCGGGCGTAAAAATCGTAAGTATGGCTTCCTTCGGAAGGGAAGTAAAGTCGTGGGTCCCGTGTCGTACATTTACGGCATAAAAAGAAGCTCAAGCCTGAAAGATAGGCCTCTTAGCAAACTTTGTCGGCCGTTTCACGCCAGAGTTGAATGGGACGCTGATGACCTGAGATGTTAAAGAGCGTCCACAAATAAAACACCAATAAAACACGTGTGATAAAAAACAAAAGTAAAAAAACGAGTCCTTCTGCTTGCCATTCAAATGAAGCGTCAAAAACTGCTACCACAATAAAGCCAGTTTTTCCCTGGCGGACGACTTTTGCAATCTGATGTCATTTAAGTGCGCGTCAGGGGCCCTTTACTACTAATGTTGTAGGTATCAGAAAAAATTCAAAGCTTTGTATGTTTTTTTTTCCTTATTAAACATAAATTGACTAACACAAAAACATTCTGCCATGTTTATACTGGAAACAATATTTTTGAACATACTCTTTGAAGTATATTTTGAAGCAATATGTAGGTTAAAGGAAAATACAATTTAAATTGTGGGTCACTGTTATAAATGAGTTTCTTGGCAAAGGTTGTGAGGATGCATTGGGTTTTTGGTTAATAGTTTTTTTACCCTATTGACTTGGCAAAATGAACCTTTCAGTGAGATTTTGCACATTATAATAACAGTATCTTGTAATGAATGACTAAGCTGAGCACATAA